>DWMG01003818.1:0-11508 GCA_018244855.1 Elbella merops
CGGGGATTTATAAATTATTTTATCCCATTTTAATTACATTTTAACCGTCGTGGGTTTTTTCAAAATTTTTAATTTTGTCTTTTATTAGTTCTTATGGAATTCTAAAAATATATCTATAAGTAAAGATTTCTTTAATTATATTATCTATATAAACGAGGTCAATGACGAATTTAAAGTACAAAAAACACAACGTATGTGTTGATAGTAGTGGGTCAGATATTAGGTTTGGACCGATTTAACTGCATTTTTAAATCGTCTTATTATTTCTGCTGCATTAACGAATATGTTTTAAACAAGGGGATGCTTTTAAATATATCCACAAGTTAAACTAAGTTCAAAAATCGAAACAAATTAGTACAAAAAAAAAATTGTTCTCTCACATTTGGTTTATATCTGATAATGTCTTTAATGAAAATAAATATAGCATCATTATAGTGTCCCATTCTGTGGACGTGAATGGACATCGTATCCGGCGCCAGATTAATGACGCTCTTTATTGCTTTCTGAAGCTTTTCGTCATAGTATTTGGATTAAATATACACGAAGTAATTTTTAGTATAGCTTGAGTTGAATTCTACATGATCATAGCAGGTACAACCCAACATATAACTGATTTATGTGACAACAAATAGGGGGTTGAACAAGAAGCTGTTTTTCTAATGTCCACTCTCAAGCTTTGCTCGGTGCGATGACCGGGCAATTAGCACAATCGCGTACAATCGGTTTTAGCAATTATTTCATTAGGTATATTACTAATGGTTAAACTTTGTTAGAGGTTGCTTTAAAATCTACCTGTCCCGTTACCACATAACACTTTCAAAAGTCTGAAGGTTGCGTACATCTAGTGATCGTCCGGAGAAATGATGTTTTATTAAATTTTTATCAAATTAAACGAGCATGAAATTAATCCGCACCTAACGCTTAATTATATTGTTAGTTTACTAAAACGTAATAATTATTTAAAAACGTATAATACATAAGACGATAGAACTTTCATTAAATGAAGCTCTTATAATAAATGAAGCTAGATTAAAAAGTCATTAGCAAGCAAAAAGTGCAATCGCACTCCCTAGCAAAAAACAAAAAGTGAAAACAAATAAGAGAATACAGAAATGATTATGAATTAAGATACAAATCGTATTACTTTTTTCTTGAGGGGTTTAATCTTACAACGTTTCCAAAAAACCCAAATTCTGATATCGAAGCAAGTCATGATTGAGACAGTCACCCTAGAAATTGTCTTTTTTAAATAGATTTTTAATTATAGGACCATTTCTATTCCAGAATCTATTTTGGGGCTTGGTACAGAAGCAGATCTTATAATCAACGAAAACATTTTAACATGCTCAACACAACCACGATTTCGAAAATTTTCACCATAAGTAATCTTTACAAAGCATGTTTCATTGCTAACTTTAAATAATTGATGCTATTTAATAGAAGTACCTTTAACTTTTTAACAATACACTCTTAAACAAAGGTCTTAAATATGATCGTCTCTTGAATACAGAAACGCCACTAAGTAGAAAGAGTCAATACATAGATACTATCCAGTTAAGTACACAGTCGCGTTCATCTTTAAGAAGCAATTAAGGTACTTTATTTCTTTCATTAGATCTCGAATCCACTGTTAACGCTTTATTTATGGGTGGGAGTTGCAAAGCTTTTATTCCTAGAGAGCTTTGCCAGCTAACTTTGTTGGAATGTTTTGCAAGTATGTTTTGTTGTTATTTGTTATGTAATTAATAACTAGTGCTTTTAGCTTCGTTTGTAGAATAATGAACCTGCACAGCTACCCCTAAGTCTTTGTTAAATAGAATGTGGAAATTGAGGAATGTTTTAAGACCATAAATGTATCGGTTTTGATAATTTAATTATTTTTATAATTAATATAGGTGCATTCGAAATCCGTTTATTGATAAGTATGCTTTCTTCTAGAAACATGTATGTATTTATGAAATTCTTATAAGCACCAGTTCTTATATTGGTCGTAATCTAACTAGAGTACCACAAAAAATAATCAGAAATGTGAATAGTAACAAAAATATTCACCAACACATATGACAGACGCTGACACAAACATGTACACAAATAACGCCATCAGATTCAACATACAACCTTTCATTTGGGTCGAGTACGTGTATTGTAGCTATTTTCTGCACTTATATTCCGCAAGGGTTATATTTATTACAATAAAACTTGACAGGATGGTCTTCCAAGTTGGAAGTGGTCCGTTCTTCTCGGCGTTATATCACGCGTGTGTCTCGCACCGCGACCCGTCCGATCTTCTGCTCACCGAATACTAATAAGTTAATCTTTTACATCACGTTCTCGTGAAACAAAGAGATGAGGGCAAGTATGAGATAAAAGGTCCAGCGTATCTTGATCGCTCCGAACATTCATCGCTGGTACAATAATCTAACGGCTTAGAAGTTTCGGTGGGTCTTCGCTGAGTTGAGTCGCTGTGCGCGTGTGAGTATTAAGTAGTGTCGGAATTATGAAAGGATTTGCTCTTTGAATACTAAACGAGCGTTGTGTGGAGTCCGGCAAGGGGCGGCTGTGTCCGAGATTTTCTTCTCGTTCTCCACTTAAGCAATTCATATGATAATCTCGGTGTAAATGATGTCTTTAGAACGTTTAAAAATATTTAAAGTTACGTGAGTGGGGCAAATTTGAGATGAAACGTATCGTTATGTGTCATTAGCTGCGTGCCTACTAGATACAGTGGATGTCGTACGACTGTCCTTAGACTTATTTGATAAGAAGCATTACCTGCATAGCTGGCTGCTATAACTATTTAATACAATTGCAGAAATGATTGCATATACGAAATTTTGCAAATGTTTTCCCGTAGACCCCGGGGAAGTAGGCAGAGGAGTGTAGTACACTCCCGCGTTGCATTTGTGACGTTATTCGTGCCATCATGAATTAAGTGCCTATTGCGATACACCACATACGAATTCATATTCCGGACTACTACTAGGAATTTTAAGTCTGAAAAACCCGATAGTATCCGACCGGCGGATCGAACCCAGGGCCTCTTGATCAACACTCGCGTTTGTGACCACTCGAGCAACAAACCAGTTCTTTATATCTTAATATTAAAAATACCCGTATTAGAGGTTTAGTATTTTTTATATAAATGAATTTCGTTATGTATTTTCTGCCCAATGTTTAGTATACGGTAATAATTACGGTCATGTGATTCTGAATAATATTAACACCAACTGTAACGTACAATACCCGTTTGATTTGTGTCCAACCAAAATTAACATAATTGTTGAAAACAACAATCGACGTAGTAAACTGATTACATTAGAATTATTAGGGGAATAAATACGATGAATAATTTAACAATAACTGTTATTGGAATCGGTGACATCTGTTGAAATAACAGTTTTGTTAAAGGGCTCTTACATGGGGCAGGAGTTAGATATTTCAATTTTTAAACGATCACAGTTGTCCGATATCTCAAATCTAAGTCCAATCTCATTTGATCGTTATACTTATGCTGCTAATTTTGTAATTCAAGCTGAATAAACAAAGCTGTATAATCTAAACTGGAAAATCTAAGCTACGGTAATGAGTCATTAAATCTGCTGAGTCGTTTCTGGGAGAAGAGATCTTAAGTTAAACTTGGTAACTTACCTTGTAATGATACTATTATAAACATAAGACAAGCTGTTTTCACACGGTTTCATTATTTATATGATGAAAAAGATTGTATTATACTTTAGTACGAAAATATGCTAATTACATGTAATTATCTAACACATATTTCATCTTTAGTTAAAAAATGACACTTATAAAGATTTGAGAAAGAAACTTCATTAAAGATATCAAATTATACGGAATTTTGACGATGTTTTTGTTATCAGTGTTAATTTTTCAACCTTGAGAATTATAATTCTTACAATTAGATAGAAATCGGGGTATTCAATTAGTCGTTGTTCTTGTAGGCCACTAATTAAATTATCATTACGTAACAACACGCCTGCAATCTCCGAAGGGTTAGACAGAGGAGTGTACTACATTCGCACGTTTCACCAGTTATCTTTAAGTTCCATGGAATAGGGGGTATCTATAGAGTATGTATTACTTAAGAACACTTGACATAAACAAAGAATGGCTAAAAAGACTAGTGTTCGTATTCATCAAAGCAAGAATTTGAAATAAATAAAACTGAATTGTAAATTTTTAGTTCTGTTACTTACAGTAAACAAATATACTTGAAATGTTATATCTGCCAGTTGAAAGTTCGCTTGAGGTTAACCATTATTTACTTACCACGGTCGTTGTACGCTTTAACCAACTTTTATGACAATGATCTTACCTTCTCCTAATTACCTGTCAAAAATATATTAAACCATACGTTAACGTTAAATACGTATCACATTTCGGTGGAAAAGTTAGAAACTTCAGCTCCACGGAAGCAGTTCCTCCCTTCATTTGTATGTACGGCGTCACCTCCGTAAACGGCCGTACTGTTTTGAATAAATCTCCCACTTAAATACTAACTCAATAGGGCGAGTGCTCGTTTTACTTGTGTTGAAAGTTAACGTTCACTGAATTGAAAAAGGTTAATTCGATTTGCATTTTACTTGAGATAATCTCGTAAAGTCCTTTCGTGGCTCATCGTCTGATCCCACGCTATTTGTCTTCTTAGATATCGTGAAATTTCTTGTTTTAAATTATATTGCCTATTCCGTTTCGAGATCAAATATTAAAACATCGAACATTGCAACTTTGTGTAGGGTGTTTAAATAATCAATGTGGATTAACATTGCGCCAATTAGTGTCCACGCGATGTAGCACGTGCTCATTCGGCGCAGCGGTTGTGCACATTGTGTCCACGTCACCAAAGCGCTGACTACTTGTCAAGCTACTGACTCTAACCTCTCGTGTATTAATTATACTGAAGTTCGCTGCTTTTGTCAAATTACGTCATTGATCTTGTTTTCTCACATAAATATTCAAATATACATCTGTAGGTCCTGTATGTTTTGTCTGATTTCTAATCTGGGTTAATTTACTTGATAAAGTATTTCCCATCTGGCATGTCTATTGTATATCCAAGTTTTTAACCAGCTTTTTTTAGACATTAGCAATAAAAGCGATAGCATTAGCTAATAGCATAACTGGCCGCGTTATTGAGTCGGTTTAAGATTTATATGTTTCTAGGCAATGTATTCCAAATCTGTCGTATTTATTCGTACTCGTACATGTACGTTCATGTTCAGTAAAGCTATTTCCATTAGCGGTGGTACCGAGTCTTCAGTAAGTGCCGCCTCATTAGAACTCTATACATGAATACTCGGAATACCACACAAATTGCCAACACACTTGTAGCTTAATGCCTCATTTATGAGTTATATGTCCATAAAAAATATTATATTTTTAACGAAGCTTGTTTATAACTTTTAAGAGCTCTTTGCTTATAAGCATTACTTATTTTACAATAAATTATTATTATTTAAATTATTGTACATGTTGTAGGTACATACTATTTTATTGCACTAAAAATACTTTTTTACTATTAAACATTTTGTGAGTGTTTATAAACATGATTATAAATGTACCGGCATATCCCACGTACGTTTTTCTTGGCGGCCCGACTAGTTTCGGACCTGTACGAAGTCCGTCCGTCGCGGCGGAGGCCGCAAGCGCTGGCCTAAAACAGTACACGAGCTTTATCTTCGTAACAACAGCGTCTTCGTAAAGTATATACTGATTAATTTTAAATAATCCTACCTAATGAATTGTCTAATTCGTCACTTTTATCGGAAAACAGGCTAATAAATGTACCGAATTAAAATACTTGCCACAATTTTGGCTCAATTGATCAAAATGAACTTACAATCCTTTTATGATGTTTAGTCACATTTAAAGCTGATACAATGATTATTTGATGACTATAAATAGTACTAATAAAATAGAGTATGGACGGTACGCACTCGTATGTACACGATTTGTTCAATTATTCAACAAGCGATATTATTATTCCATCACTCCAAGTGGCCTAAGGTTTTCAGATTTACGTTCAACGATCGTTATTAATGATTTGTCTATTAGTATTCTCCATACAGACATGTATGTACATACGTATAATATAATAGATAACACTAAATCATTGTACATTAAATGGCAAAGGAGTAATAAGTATTTAATAGTTGGCAGACTTCATGCTTTAATAAATACATAAAGGTGGTATAATAGAGCGGTTCTTTAATCTAATTAACAAATTTCTCCGCCAAACAAATTGCACCATTTCTTCAGATATGCATGTCCGGTTGATAAAAAATAATGGATCAAATATAACAGGGATTAACTTATCTTATTTATGATGACTGCTGAAGAAATAAAAGAGAACTGTCTAAAGTACAGACAATGTTGATTGACATGCCATATTTTTCACAAAGAATATTTTACATAGAAATTCTTAAGGAAATTGCACATTTATATAACAAATAAACTAATAATAAAAATATCCAAAGTAGGTATATGAAAAAATCTAGAAACAAATGACTTTCTATCGGAGAAAAGTTGGTCGGCAATTCGGAATCAATTGACATTAAAGTTGATTTGGAGGTTTCACTGATGTTTCCTTTTTACTGATAATCACAGTTGTCTCTCGGGGGGTCCGGTTCGCAAACATACCTTTGCTGACTACGTTTTACTGGATTAATTCACTTTATACTTTTTTTTATTTAAACTTAAATAAAATTCTTAAAACTATTTCCCTTTCCATTGAGATCTTTGGGAATCAGTATGAAAATTTATACCAAATTGAAAATTTTTACACTAATATTTACTACTAAATATTTAAATGACGTGATTGGATAAACCAGCATAAATTTGTTTTAATAACTTATATACGATGAATAAATCCGAGCTTAATAAATATTTAAATATGAAAATCTAGGAAACCACATCAATGCATGCAATTATACTCGTACTATAGCGACTCAGTAGACAGCGAGAAAGCAGTGATAGCCCAGTGGTTAGGAATTCAGCCCCTCGCTCCGGGGGTACCGGGTTCAAACCCATGGCGCGCACCTCTTTACAAAGTGCGTTTTAAATATAAATAATACTTGCTAACGGTGAAGAAAACATCGTGAGGAAACCTGCACACGTTAGAATTTATAAAAAAAAAATATATTTTCCAAGGTGTGTGAAGTCTGCCAACCCGCTCTTGGCCAGCGTGGCAGACTAAGGCCTTAACCCTCTCAATATGAGAGGAGATCCGTATTCCAACAGTGGAATTGTAATGGGTTGAAAAAAATAAATAAATCGCGACTCAGATTTTTGGCGTCCATACACTAACTAGATACTTTCGACTTTACAAGGTTATGGGCATTTTAAATTAATATTTGTAATAAGTGTAAAATAAATATACGATGACGATACCTAAGTAGAGATATAGTCGGCAGATAATCTGGCCATACGCCTTTACATCATAGTGGTCTGGTCCTTCACGTTTCTCATTGGGAAGGTTTGCCTGTGTCCAACAGTGGATCGATAAAAGGGTTGAAGTTGATGACCAAAATAACCAGTGCTCATTACGTTTACATTTCAGTTAGCTTCAGATACGGCGCCAAAAGATATTCCCTTTGGACTAACCCTCCATTGGCTTATTAGAATTCGCAACAAACTTTTGGGATGTTCGGTTTAGAATTGTATCTATTAGGCCCTTGTTTAACCTACAGCGGTATGTACTCTCTCAATAAAATGATATTCTCTGAGATTCTCTAAACTATTATGTACATATTTATGACGAATTTAGTCATTCATTTCAGGTCTGTATATTTTTTAAGTCATCTTCGTGTGTGTTCGTAATAATTAGAATATCGTGGATCCAGCGTGGGACCCCATAGTACGACCGTGCGTCAATGCGTATGCATCTTTATTTACTTAGTTCTAATATGAAAATCATATGTATAAATTAATATGGTTGCCAGATCACCAAACGATTCAAAATAGAACCATCATACAGCATGTCTAATATTTAATAATTGGCTAAGGATAGGATAATTATAACTAGTTGATCCGATACCATGCACTGTAGTAAATAATTACAATTTCTGAAAGTGAATCAGAAAACCTTAAGTTAATTATCGTGTTTGGAGTCACAGAACATCTTGGGTTTTGATTTAAGATCGTAGCCGTTCATTATATCTTTCGTGGTGTAACAGGTTCGTTAGATTTGTAACTAATATATACGGATGTGATACGTGCTCTGAAACTGCGATTAATTTACCTGAGTTTATTTTGTGGTTGCTAGGGATCAGGTTTAGGCCCAATAGTCTTTCAGATATGCCGAAACTGTCCACCTAATGTGTCAGAACCTTCGTCCAAATTTCCAATTTTCGTTTGCCATTAGTATTAGAATGTGTATACCTAAAAAACGAAAAAAATTCTGATGAATGTCTCAGATTTTCGCTGTGAAGGTATTTTTAGCTAAGTTTTTCCAGATAGTATGATCACCTCTTGACTTATTACGACACTTTTGAGAATTATTTTAAAATTACTTGTACTTTTGAGTTCAATACAACATTTATCAGACCGACGTGCTATAAGACAACAGCTGCTGCCTAACACCAGGAGATGGACCAGTAATTCATCTGTGAGCGAATCCTGGGAATATTCTGCCTATTTTATAGCGTTTAAACGCAGGATTTTTATGAACGCATTGCACTATGCAATAACCTAGTTTCATTTTGAATTCAAGTAGGCGTCGTTTTGCGCATTAAAAAAAGAAAAAAACGGTCCTACTTTTTAAAAAGGCGCCTGCATGACAAGCAGAAAGCTTTCCAAAGCCTTTCTCGGAACTAACACGTCCCGGAAATGTATATGCCGGGCGTCCATACGTAGCTAGACAAAAGAATAATCAGACTCCGACAGCGCTCGTGTATTCGAACACTTGAATTCCCATTCTGTGCATCGAAGAAAGAGAAACACACGCCAAATTAACAGACAACGATGACAGGTTACAAGTGATTAGGGCAAACATAATGTTGGAGTTAAAAATATTTTTTGTAGAATACTAAAACTTATGACATGTTAATAAGATTCAAATTAAATTCGATGAACATATTGAATAGGTAAATGTAATGTGCCTTAAAAGCGTTTAGTCTTTTGTAAGAAAGACAATCGATTGAAACAAATAACACAGCAAGTGGTCAACACTCATGTAGGTATGCCGCAAGATGGAATAGCTTCAAAAGATAATTTACATAATATATTATTCGAATTTAATATAAACAAATTAAACATAGCAACTGATTCACATAACAAACGTGTACTCTTTAAGAGACTGTTGAAAATGTACCCCATAAACACCAGCTCTTCAGCACTAAATCTACGTCAATAAATATACCCAGCTAAAATAGTGCCACAGAATCACTGCAGCTTAATCAACTAAACCACGGTAGATCGTCCTCAATTTAGTCAAATTCCGAGCACATTAATTTTACCGCCGCTAATTCGCGAACACGTAGCGCTGAATAAATCTAGCCTCGTATTAGACTGATGGAGTGATCGATACAACGTAATTTTGTCATTTATTCTGAATCGTATTACATTGGCCTATGTTGTTATTAATGGCATTTCTCCGTCATTCATCGACAGCAATATCTCTTACGCTTGAGCAACACATCATCATCATCAATCCTTTTGTCGTTCCACTGTTAGTCGACTTTCGCAATAGGAATTTCAGCCATACGAGTAGTGTGGAAGTGCAGATTATTAAAATTTATATGACTTGCAGAAGATTATGTAGAAATTGGCGATATGTAAGTTTCGCGGTGGATTTTGAAAACTATACATATGTATATCACGAGAAAATTATTGTAATACAATACGCACAAACACAATTTTTATATTATACCTTGACGAAAATGCTTTATCCGCTTTGAGCGTTATCATTATCATGTACATGCTAAATAAACTTTTCTTTTGAGGTAGCTCATCTACAATTCCAATTGGATTCCAGAATGTTATCACTACTGTTAAAGTCTTTTATTTTCATCTCAGTTGCCAATCCATAGTTACCTTTCGTCAGCAGAATCAACGCTGCGCCGTTCCAACTATCTTTAATAAGTATAACTTGAACAATTGTTTTCCTGTACAGAGGAATACGCATGTATAACATGTGTATTCCAAGTAAGTCTTTAAGAGTACCAATATATATTTATACCAGTATATCTTTGCCATTCGATATCGGAAGTAGATGGTGATTGCTCACAGTGATCAATTGCTCATCAATTCATCAGTTGCTATACCTCCGGTTTACGTCGGCTATATGATTATTATATATTTCTAAAATAAGCATGTCAATAGTATATACATCCTCGATGTATAGCTACTGGTTATAATTATTAGATATTTTTAGTAAGTCCTGAGCCAAATCATTAAGTTCAAATATACTGGAACAAATATTCGTATCTTGGGTCATAGAAATTACCATGTTACATATTAGTTCTAATCTTGCTGTACAACATTTATTGAGTCGCCTTATTTAATGAGATATATACGGCAATAGCATCAAGCTTAGCTTAATGACTGCGGGATGTTGTGGCGTAGCTTGCTATTTATCAACATCATTATCACCGCATCTCAATCGTCGCTGGACACAGAACTGTTTTAAAATATGCCAAAATATCTACTAATGACCAAATTATTCGCTAATCGCATCTAATTATAAACTATTTGTTTAAACTTATCGGTACAATAAATTAAATTACAGTTCATACAACGTTTACTTGTAAAAAGCTCGTTAACCAATTTTATAAAGGGATACTTCAACCATATAGGTACTTACTGTTATATGGTATAAATGTTTCATGTCCATGTGTTGCATTATCGTAAAATCGCTATATTATTATCTATATTAAGATAAAATTTGAGGTGATTTATAATAGAATCAAGTTAATAAATACAGGTCGTGATCTTGTTTAGTTGGGCCACGAGTTGGGAGCGTAGTCGTGATTCGTTCGTGTCATGGGTTCGTGTCATGGGGTTCCAGTAGGGTTGGCACTGACCGATACTAATATATATTTTTCTTTATTTATTCAAATGACTTAGAAATATAGTTCTCACTTGTATTGAATGTCACATATATACATATCTTCACGCCAGGTCCCTGACGGTGTAGTCAGAGAGCACGGAGTGCCTAATATTTCTATCCTTAGGTAATATTAATAAATATAATATAAATAGTATAGAATATTAATTTTTAATTTATAATATGTTACATTCATTTTAATGTTTAGCAAAATACAAATGATAATTATTGTAGAAGAAAATTTTTATAATAGTATTGGTGATATAAAAACTACTTTAAAGTCAAAAAAATTTAAAACTAGTAACATCACAAACTTTTTAATCTCTTTAATCTTTTTAACATCTCAGGAGCCTAAGTCAACCTCACCTACACGTGGTGCACCCTGCTATAACAGACGAGGCTCTGACGACCGGCTGATTGCGGTATAGCGCAGCCCAAATAGGCAC
>DWMG01003819.1:0-11507 GCA_018244855.1 Elbella merops
TTAGGAAGAAGAACGTCCTCTATGCCGTGATGATATAATAATAATCATATAAATGCCATTACAACTCACTAGTAAATTTCGTGGTTACTTAGAAACTTATCTTAGATACATCATGAATGATCTTTAACGCAAAAACTATAAACAGGATACGTTTTACGCGCACATTGTCTCACACTAATAACATTAGTTAGATTACAAAAGATTTCCGCAAAGTAACACCCGACACTATTACCGATCTAACTACAACGCAAACGGACGTCAATTTCATTCGTTAATTAGAAATTTCATTCACGTGTATGAGTTTACCTAACGAGATAAATTTTCTCCGAGTGAAGTTTCAAATAAGTCGCTTAATTAAAGTTAATCTGAAATGGTGTAGCGCGACACGATTCCATTAGCCGGGAATAGGTTCCTGAACTGCTTTATCTAGGTCGTGTTGTTGTTATTACAAAAATAACACACGTAACGGTAAAATCTCGATGTGTAATATGAGGCCTGACCATCACCTATCATCAACGTGAATAGGCATTTCCTAGGTAAGCACGCATAGGTCATACTTTTGCTTTCCATCAGACACGGCTTGTAGCCAAGTGCTGGTGTACACTAAATAAAAAAAAAAATATCATTATCATCATCGTCATCATCATCATCAACAACAACACTTTTCGTTCCACTGATAAACACTGGTCATCTCTAAGAATGAGAGGGCGTAGACCATAGTCTGCCACGCTGACTAAGAGCAGGTTGGATCCTGATGTGTGTTTCTAATTATTTTTAATGTTGTAATACTTTAGGTTTCTATTATAAATGACAGTATGCCTAAATATAATTTTTTCAAGTGCTGAACGACATTACGGGTAGAGTGTTACGAAATATTGATTAAGTTATAAATATTAAGCCCCTTAGGAACTAGGCATTGAGAGCTGAGTACATGCATAACTCTCTTCATATATGCAGAAGACTTCTAACTCCCTCGTCAGCCAGTATCTAACCTAATTGGTCGAAACAGGTAAGTCGTAAGGTAAGGAAGATGAACTCCCTCGATACCACCTTCCATCCATCTATCCATCAACGTTCACATGAAAAATTTTAATATCATTTGAATGACCATATAGACAGTAATTTTAAGCTACTGTTATTCGCTTATATGGGTTGAGTGCATAACATACAATATGTATAGAGAAATTTATTAACAGATCCCGCATGGAATATTATACCCAGGGGCGCCTTTGTATCAATGTTATAACAATTTGTGCCAGTTTAGGTAGCTATGAACAGAAAATCTACTATTTTACAATCACGTACATACTCGAATCCCTAATATTATGGAAAGGCAAAACTTTCATTTGCTTATTCGTATTGTTTAACTCGGGGGAACTTGTTCTCGAACTGGCTTGGCTCATGGCTTGCCTCGTCCCTCTTTCCGCATACATTTCGAACAAGAATTAAAGATAAATGTATCATCACGCCACGTACTTACGGTGTAAACAGAGAGCACCGAATACCAAATGTCTTTATCTCTGCAGAGTAATGAGTAACGAACATATTATGTATGCATGTTACCCGAATTATTAGCAGTTTCGCAAGTATTTACTTCGCACACGTAGCGTGTATTTACAACTTCCTACTCAAGCATTCTAAAAGTGTCTAACTCTATATTTAACATGGGGTGGAGGCAAAAAGTTCAAAACTTTCAAATGCGTGGTTATAATTTCACTGTCATTGCACTTATTTCCATTGCTTTGTTGCATTGAAATATGCTAAGAACAACTAATGTATAAGCGGTATCTAAAGGCATAATATAATTCCAATGTAATTTTTCTACATTACTGTCCGCACTGCAACGTCTAAGGGACTATTATCGGATATTTCGTCATCAATCTTACCGGCATCTTATATCCCTCGTCGCTTCGGAAATTTAATTAAAAGAAAGCATCAACAAAATCTTACTTTATTTTGTAATAACATCGCTTCGAGTCTCGGGAGGAGGTTTTCGCAAGTCATGTTGCATGCTTCACCTAATTACTTTTGCAGACTTCTGTTTTTAATGTATTATTGATTATCTCACCCGCTTAAAGTACGTTAAGTGAAATGGAGCGGAAGGAACTGCAGGCGTAACTTGTAATATTTGAAAATGAATGTATCAACAACAATTCGCAGGTTTTTGTTATTAACCATTTCGGTAATCATCGCAGATGTAAGTATTTACAATTCTTTAAATAAATTAGTATTTTTTTCCTTTCTTAGAAGAAATGTTTGACATGTCTATGATGAAATTAGTTTGGATAACAACGGTGGAGGTGACAAATTTAACCTACGTAAAATAGAGTTGCTTTCTAAAGAAATATTCAATTCATTGAAAGTCGTCCAATTTCTTAAACAAAGACGCAACAAATTTCACTAGCACTAAGCAAAGTGGAATTTAAAAACATTGTAGAGGGCGGTTTACGGTTACGAAGCAAAATTGTATTTGTACGCAATTAATTACTTTCGCTCCGAGACAAAAAACATTGTTCAAATTAATTAAAGGACTCTGGGAAAGTCAAACGAAGTGTTTAATCAGACGCCCCAATAAATACATACTAGTTGATTTACTTCCGTAAATTAAATTTACCTTTTTACTTTAAACAGGTCGGGAATGGCATGTTGACTTTTCAAATGGTGTTTGTTCTACTTATATAAGTACGTTTTTGAATATACCTACCCCTTGTGAATAATCAAACGGATGCCTTGGACTGAAAGTTGTTACAGCTGTATTTTAGTATGTCATTAAATACTTCCACGATAACAAAAAGCAAAATATTTACCTATATATTACAAGCTCATTTATGTGTTGATTATAGCATAACATTATATCAGGCTTCTATTTCACCAAAGGGTTAGGCAGGAGGATGTAGTATATCCCACTTTTAACCTGTAATATTATACTCATATGTCCCATGTATAAGGGACAAGCCTATTGACATGTTAAGTTAGTTATGGCACATGATTGGTCAAATTCAATGAAAAAAAAAAAAAATTGTTACAAATGCCGTCTAAAGTTACACGTGCATACGTAACCATTACATTATTATTATTATACTAGTACATGCCAGATTCCCCACGAGGCACGCACTGCGCCGTGTATTTAGCACACGGTCCGTTTCCTTACAGACCTGTCGTGCTTCTTCTATATTAATCACTCTCTTCATACACGCACAGCGAGACTTCCGTGTCCACCACCTGCCAGTATTTGACATAGTTGGTCAATATAAGAGAGTTTCGGCGTTCCCACGGCACCCGCATTCATCAATATTCGCGCTGTTCTGTCATTTTGTTTTTATATTTAATTCTTTCTGTCATTATTCACACATTGCTGAATAATTTGACCACGTACGCAGTATGGTGATATACTGTCTGTGATTTCAGTCATACGTTACTTACGAGTAGATGTCGAGTCATCGTGAGGACTTATTGGCGCATTGATTTTTAATATCTTTGTAACATTAATCTGTTTTTCTCTATTTATAGACTACGAGTAGTACATTTTCAGAGCCCTTGTACCTACTAGATGATTCGAACTTAATTACGTTAAATGGTATCTCGTCTCGTTTGCAAATTGACACGACACGAGAACGCCATGAGCATTTGTAGTTAGAAGATCGAATAGAATTTATCTTGTTTTGTATGAATTCAGTAGTAATCAAGTTTTTAGGATTTCCCATTTTATCATTTTTTTTTTATTTATGTATTGTAATATTTTATTCTCCGTTACCGACGTGCATGCATGATGAGATTGATGGATGTGGAAGAGGCACGACATGTATGTAAGGATTTTAATATTTGGCACTCCATACTCTCTGCCTGCTCCATACTCGAGACCTGGCGTGAAGATATGTATGTATGTATATTCCATGTCCTTGTAAAAAATATTTATATGACAAGCATACGTGCTTGTTCTGTTAAACATTCTGTTATACATAAACATATGTATGTACTCGTATGTATGTCGCTTATCAGCTAATTGTTAAGGCCCTGTATCGGTTCGTCTCAGATGATATCCGTGAGATGACCTAGGTGACATTATTATTAATATTATCCATTACACTTATTCTTGAAACTTTGTATCATTGAACAAAAGGTTACTTTAATTACATTGTTTAAGCCGTGTAGAAGCAGCCACCGATTGGACTTCGGAATATTATTATAGATTAGACGTAGTTTCACAAGCTTCCCTACGCGTAGGTGATAAACGGAACATTCTATTTGCTTACTATTAAAGTTCTTTTTATAATTTCATCGTACTAATATCACTTTCATTTATATATTGTAATAATAATTGCCCAGTACATAACAAAAAAAAATTAATAATTGGTCCATTAATTTTAACGTTATTAATAATGTTAATAAACAGACGAAAGATTCAAAACTATATATCGAACTGTGGCGATTGGAGCTCTCTGTCTACCCCTTAAGCGGCGTATAGTGACGATATAGCAATAATATTGAATCTACATGGCGTTTAATAAAACAAAATAAAGAGAAAACGATTCATGTATTTAGATTCAGCTCTATATGTTTGGTCGGCGATGAATTTAGCGTTTCCTGTCGGATTGTCCGACTCTTCACTTAATGAGGGTCTCAGGCCGGGAGATATTCAATTGTCTAGATTTCCTTAATACCCAGCGACAGAGCACAGAATACGTACTATTTCTCACGCGTTCAAACATCATATATTTATATATACATTCAACTATAAAACTTAGATTTTTTTTCTGATCGTTTTCGACCTTAATAACGGTAGTATAGTTTATGTAAAGGCCCCTAGAAAAATTTGTATTATGAAACTCAATATCATCATTATTTATTGAGTAAATCTGTAACTTAATATTCTTAATACATTAAAAATAAAAAAAAATATTTAGTTTTAGAATAATTTCGCATAACAATACTTATGTATCTGCCTATTTGCGCCTAGAACATACAAACACACACTGTTTGTATGTTCTGATCGAAAACGTAAAATCTGCAAAATATACTAAAACACGAGTGACAATCGTTTAGTTTTAAAAAATAATATAGAAACATATTTACTTCTTTGAGTAAGTTTACCCAGTAATATTGATAGTTCCACTTTCGACTTATCGGGAAAATATTATCGCACAAATGGAAAATTTTAAAATAATCTTTATCTGTACCTATTGTTAAATGAAATGAAAATCGGTGACTCAAATGAAGCGCTTGCAGCTCTAACAAAGGTACAAAAGTGTACTATTTGTATATTTAAGCAACCTCGGGAGCGGTCACCCTTTTGTTAAGTGACTACTAGTGTAAAATGGTTGTTTCTGTGTTCGTTGTGACGCATTACGATTTGGGGGGTTACGATCATAACATAACACATTTAGAATATGTCAGTAAGAAGAAGAAATATTTAATAAAACCACATGTAGGTCGAAAATTAAATATATTAGAGAATGGAGTTAACGATATACACACGAGTACATATGTATGTAGAAAACTCCAAGTCTGGCAAAGTTTTTTTACAATTACTTGTACAGTAGTGGATATAAAAAGGTATGCAGAAAATAATGTTCTGCGCTAACAAGCCGTTCTGAATCCTTAACCATTGTTCCGTTGTTAATTGTATTCATAAACGAATATAATACGACTGTTCAAGACCTCTCCACCTCAGAATATCTTTGTTATTTGAATATAAATTGACGTTAAAAATACATATTGCAAATTCAAAAGCGGTGCTCCAATGCATTGTGACAACCCCTTTGAAGTAGTCCTATAATAATTGTTCGTGCTGAAAAACAGAAATTCCATATTAATTTATTTCTTCGGCTGAACCACTTTGCTTTTAATAAACATACATGAATTACTTTCGCTTTCGAGTCTACGAGTTCCTGAATAAATAAAATGAGGGCCGTCCCACACCGTTTCTTCCCTCCCTTTGTACTCATACTTCCTGGCATGCGTAATGGGATACCCTAACAAAATGGCGGAGGATCCTTTGTGCTAAATAAAAATCAGTACAATGGACGCAAGGCAAATCTGCATGGCGGTCAGTAAAGTAAGTTTCCTTTTAGGGAACAGAATTGTGCCAGTCAAGTTCATGATTGAGAATACTTTTTATGTACTTATAGAAAATAATACTTAAAAAACTTCTTCGATTAGGGGGATTTATAAAGGGGGACTGTTATAAATAATAATTTACTATAAGCGTAACTAACCATTCATGCTTCTTTACAGTTATACTTCTTAACAATGTTGGTCAAATTCACGGAAATATTCTAAAAATAAATATTAATAAACACAAATTACCATAATCAGCCCGTCTCAGGCCACTGTTGTGATTAATCCCTAGGCTGGGCATGTGGATCAGGGATTGGCTGGGCGTAGTTTCTCTCACCGCCTAGGTTGCAGCTCTTTGAAGCTTTGGGTATTTCAGCTCTTTCCATATATCAGCTCTATCCACATGGATAGAGCAAACAGTCTGTCTACATAGATATAACAAAACAGCGTTCGGTGATCATCGGTCGCCAGATTCGTGTCGCTTATACGGTAGGGTGAATCATGGTCAAATGAGGTTGGCTTGGGGTCTTAAGATGGAACGTGAAAGCGCTTTCATATGTATATTATATTATTATTAAATATATACATATGATATGGATTATATTCATATAATATAGATTATATACATATACATATTTATATATATGATATATCTTGATCTGTAATTACAATTTTTTTCATAATCATACTATGATGCCATTGTTTTCCAAACAATGCCTAAAAATATTTGTCAATTTTAAAGTCTATTCTAATACATATAAAACTATTTTAAACAATTCGCATAATGTTATTATAATTCAATGTTTGGCCTCCTCTTTTCGTTTAAATTTAGTTCGAAATCCCATTTAACAGATTTGTTCGTCGACTCAAAATGTTTAATTGGTTCAACGTTGTCGGTCTGCTTTAAAGGTTTGTAAAACACTAAATTGTAACCGAAAAAGATTCTAACGATCATTCTTTCTAAATGTTTCATTTTGGGGGTAATCTAATCAAAAGTAAACACATCCCGTTTTGATAAGGAAGGTACAAACACCAGATCATGTGTGTTTTGCCTTTATTAGCTGTACCTACTTCAAACCCTTTTCAGTATCGAGCGCTTCTGATGTGAATTTATGTAACGATCTTATTTAACCTAAGAATCTTTGAGATAAGACTTTAGTTTGAATTCATTCCTAAAAACCGGTTGTGTATATTTTTTTCTTTTCATAGCTTTTGAAATGCCATGGTAATTTTATTATTTCAAAATATTTAACTCCAAATTTCAATTATTAAATATGTTCATTATGTTCATTTCTATATTCATAATAGTGATTGATAAGTATTTTTTTGGAAATATCATTAGATTTAAGTTAAAGGTATTCCCGTCAGATTAAACCTACTGCTGACAAATCGTGATATGGCGCGGTCTACCTAGGCACGGCTAAATGTCCTTGCCCCCAAAGAGCAGTGTAGGCGAAGCGACAAACCATGTCCTATGATCCTCAACCCGCATGCTTAGCGTAAGGATTATGGGCAATAACCTCTCAGGGGAGGACTACGACGAGCACTGGTCTAAGGCAGGATAATGATAATGATAAACTATAAATTGTTGCAGAATTTTCAAATATACAAACAACCCTTGCTTGAAAACTCCTGAAATGTTGGCTTTATTGTGCAACTCGATAAAATGGCAACACCCACATCCGCGGCTACAGCTAACAACAAGTTTATCAATGTCCCAGTTCAATACAAGGAAATGTGCATTAGTATGTGGTATTCCTTCGAGAAGTTTCCTGTGTGGTATATTTTAGACAGTTGACAACGATAAATGATATTAACATTGAATTATTTAACAATGCATTTAATGTTGTGAATTTCCATTAATTGTTTGTTCGTTGTTGTTGTCAATTTCAATAATTGACAAAACCAATGTTGCCCTCATTTTCTATATTTTTCCTACATACTCGTATAACATTTGCAATATTTGAAGAACTCATGACCGCATTTCAAATAATGTTAAGGGCCCATTTTTTCAGTTCAATTCATTAATAAAAAAACTTTAACGAAATAAAACATTGATGCTCCATGAATTGTCTCTTGTTTATTGTCTTGATGCTCATTGGATTTGTCATTGGAGAACCATTAAACAGTTGAGAGTTATTATTGATACCATCAATAATCATGCCGTGTGGAAACAAGATATTGGTCTGTACGTATGTGCATGCTGGGTTAAAAAAAATTGTATGCACTCGTAGGTATATGCTCAGTTAAAAAAGTATGTACCTACGCACTAAGTTAAAAAATATATGTTTCTACATACTGAGTTAAAAAAGATATGTCCTTCGCACTGAATTAAAAAAGATATGTAAATATATTGCGTCCAGAATACTTCCGTTGATACAGTCACGTACAATGTGGATCGGAGTTAGTACGATAATGATCTCGTTAGTACTAACGCTTGCATGAAGCGTAAAATATGCAACAGAAATTTACTGCAGCTTTACAAACGTTGCAGACTTAAGTTTTTCTTCTGGAGCATAGTATACATTTTTAATGTGGATAATAGATATTGTAATGAATTGATTTCATTCAGCTAATATAGTAATTACTTCATTATTACCTAAGTCATTAAGTAATTCCACAGTCTACGCCAAAAATGTATGAGTTGATGAATTTCTAAATTCTATGGCTCGCAGTTGCGTGCAGAGCAGTAAAATTAAAAGACAGGCTCAATACAAAGGAGTAATTTAAAAAATTATAACCTGTAATCCCCGAAGATGTAGACAGGAGGAGTGTAATACACTCCCACGTTTCACCAGTTTCATTCACGCTCCAAGAAATAGGTGGTGAGCCTATTGCCATACACCGAGCACATATACCGACTCCGAGCTACTATTGGAAATTTCGACTAGAAAACTTAAGTTAAAAAAACCAACAATACTCGACCCAGGCGTCGAACCCAAGACCTCTCGATCAGCAGTCGCACTAGCAACACTCGACCAACGAGGCAGTCATAGCATATCCTTTAGTATACGCCAAAGTTCCAGGAAATAAGAAGTTAAAGAAATCGCTGTGGTCAAAATCGATCAAACAACTACATATATAATTCCAATGTTGTCACGGTTACAAATAAATAACTCTAATCTCGTATAAAAACGCCGAAGTAGGCCATCGCATACACAAAGGTACCGACATAGTTTTGGCAGCGGCCCGGCGATGTGTCACGCGAGCGATCGCACGACGACTGCACTTCCGCGTCGCGATGACTGATGGCGCTACACTTGATATTATTATTTAGTGTATATTAGCTAAAGCAAAGTTATAAATGTCTCTGAGCTCATTTGTCGGCCAATAATCCGGTCGGTGTACCAAACAAACATTGCGTAATATCAATTATCGTTGCACTGGTGGACACGGGTCTCCTATCAGAATGGTCATCATAAAAAGCAAAAGTAAAATGTTAGAATAATACTAGTATCAAATACTGAAATATTAAATCATTTTCGCCGTCCGATAGTCTTCAATATGACAAGCGAAATTGACGCCTGAGTAGACACATCCATAAATATATCATTCGAAAAAATAACTAACACCAAATACCGAAAAATGTCTATAGAAAGTGATCGACAAAGTGTTCAATGGAAGAGAATTTTATTATGAATCATATTTCTTTCGATACAAAAATAGACTAAAAGAGGATAACGTGGTAATGCTAATAAATATGTAGGTACATATGTACTTACACGAGGCAAAATAATAATGTTGAGAAGTATGTGTTGCTATTGTCTATAATTAATTTAGAAAATATCTGAAAAGAAATTATTTAATTCGATAGAATTACATATATCAAAAGTTTATCTCATACCATTACTGGACCCAAGCCTTTCTTAGTGAACGACCTTGTGCATTTTCTTACGGTTTTAGCATATAGTCTTCACGTTAGGAATGCGGTTTGTGGCTCGCAGAGCACAGCTTCTCACAACGCCTGTGCTGCAATCCGTCGGCAGCCAGGGCACACAGCCGTGCTTAGATATATGCGGTATACCGTGATCAACAGGTCGCCAGCTCGTAGAAAATTAATCCAAAGATCGACAGGAAATAATATGTATGTCTTTTGTGTAACTTGCGGTGCATTTTCTTAGCTTCCAAACTGTTTTAATCATATGTAATACAAGCATGTTAGTGTACTACGTCTTGGGTAAGAGAAGCAGTACGTAAATTAATATACGAACAACTTTGCCTTTCAGCTTAATAAAGATTGTGCATATGACGTACCAAATCAATGTCTGGGTAAGTTTCATAGTAATAAGCTCTCAAAACGATCCCCAATTACATACCATCAAACTTTTTACACCGCAAGGCGCACTACGGAGAAAAATACAGAAGAATATCGACCATCCGGCAATTGTTGACATCAACCATAGCAATGTAACGGCGTACTGTCAAGTACAGTTGAGTAACATCTGCACTTAATGACGCCATTGTCACAGCCAGGACCAAAAGCTCGTGAACAACTGTGTGTATAAGCATGCTCGGCGCACGTACGTACTAAAAATCAGCAAACTTAAGAATATGTAAATTGAAAATACGTAAATTGAAAAACAAAGGATTCAAAACAGACGGCCTGGAATCACTTATTCATTTAATAGATATAGGTAAAAAAATTTAGTTGGCACATCCCTACAGTTTCTCTTGTATTGTGAAAATCAAAACGCACATTTTCAATTTGTTTTTATTTTATCCAACAACCACATCCAACTATATTAAAAACAAATTTTCTGTTCTGTCCAGTACTCTATAACACGTATTTTAATAATTACGTATTTAAGTACCTACCACAACTCTTCATACCTGGATTAATTGGTTGAAAATGCTAATTGTCATTGAGTCCGCCCTTTGTTCACAACAATAGAGAATAAATAAATAAATAAATAGTTTTGTTCTCCGTGGCTTGCGGCACGCTCGCAGTTATCCTTGAATGCCTTTTCATCTCTACTGCACTTGTCTCACCATTCAAATACAGATAATGGCATATCGTTTGTTGAGGATCGGGTTTCGGTACGAGTACTTTCAATTTATATTCAATTATTGCTCAAAATGCAGTCGTTATACGAGTAATATTGTACATACTAAGGGATCGCAAGCTCGTTTCTAAAGTCTCCGCAGTTGTGAGAGAGGCTTTTGCCCAGAAGTGCGACGTAAAAAGCGTTTGTAGTTAAGATAGATACTTATAAACAATTTAAACACACCTTTAATAAGTAATAAAGATTAAGATATGCAAATAAGTGTAAAAAAAAATAAAACAGCAAACATTGCATAAAACCTATTTGTTTTAGCAACAGCGCCATTCGAAGACACAAGTTTAAATACGTTTCATTAAAAATTAAATTAAACGGGAAATTCGCAATCCACTGCGAGTGTGTAATGTAGTAACAATGTAGGCAGTTAGTTTAATGGTTCCCAGCCTGGGC
>DWMG01003820.1:0-11505 GCA_018244855.1 Elbella merops
CGCATTTGTATTCATAAGTTAGGTAATAAATATAATATTTCGATTCCGGATGTTCGCGTATAATTCAAATAGTATTATTCATTAACAAATATTTTCGACGCTTTCCATGTAAGAGGATATGTTTATATCAAAATTCAACAGCGCCAACTCAACAGCTGAGGCCATCTCGCGGTTAGCGACGCAGATCATATTTACAAATTGCATTTAATTTTTTTGTAGTTACTCGTCTCATATTAACTTCATAATCAAGACTATAGAATGTACAAGTATATAGATTTGTTTAATTTGACATCAACTGACCATTTAATAGGCAAATGTTAATTTCATAAATTCCGCTGTGATTTGCTTTGTAAAGGTAGTATTCATAACGATTGTTAATAATGTCGTAGTTTTGAGAAGGAGTAGGAGGGAATCCACTTGATTGCATACTCCTACTTTTCACTTCATTTCCATAAAGAAAATAAGCAAACCGCGCAAATGATGCCTGCATGACATATCCTACTTTACACAACTAGTGGAACGCAGATTTCCGGATGTAATCACAGGTATGAATGACAGGAATGCATAATCAAATGGTAATGAGTGGGATCGAATCGACTACTTTTTAATAGAAACAGCAATAGTGAGTCATTCTTCGTATAGCCCGTGGCGAAACCGAGACATTTATTTCTAGACTAGGCCGGTCTAGACTTCTATAATAAATAACCCAATGCGGGCTATTGCGATACAAACTGACAGCTTTATAATAAGCACCATACCGTGAGGTTGTGTTTGAAGAAAAATACAGTCGGACATGACGATTTAAATTAAACGGGAACAGTTTAATGTGTGGTGTGATTTGTAGGGTCGGTGTAGTAGGAAGTAATTAATCCTATGGCTTATTTATCACGCGCCTGTCCCAGCAGGTGCCTGCGCGGGCGCGTTCCCGGAACGCGGACCCGCATACACACTAATGTTGTGAACATGGTGATTGAGCGGAGCGGTTAATCTGCGAATGGTTAATGTGCAAGAATAGCCAACGTTAATTTTCTGATTCGATCAAGAAATCTCTTTTTAAAAGTGATCAACAAAAACTATAACTTTTATATTATTGTTATTACATTATCACGGCAGGTCATTTATGGGGCAGGCAAGCAGTAACTAGTGCCGAATACCTCTTGCCTTACAGATACAGATACAGATATGAATAACATATTAAATGTCCAATTATTAAGCCGGAAACACTAAAGTTCCACACTCTTGTGCTAAAAATAACTACTCGTATTTTGCAAAGATAGCAAGCAAACTCCCTATAAAATAAATATGTATTTATGTGTGTATAAAACAAACGGATACCTCAAATTATGGAAGCTTTCAAAACACATAACATACATATTTAGTAACAAACCTACACGCGGACTAATATCAGTCTTAGGACAATTATGATATTGTTTTAGTAGTTTGAAACCTTAGGTGATAAATATTACAATTCTGCAAAATTTTTATTAATAGTAGGTATAGGTTCTTCAGACTGATTCTTGATTATTTTATCAAGTCGGTGTCGTTATGTTGTACACAGATGATAGCACTTGACTCAGTCACCCAAAAATAATTGTGTTTCGTTGTGAACTGTTACGAGAAGGCGTAGGTAGACAGACAGTCGATGTGGCATTTAACAAATCACCGCCCGCCGACGCTCCTCCGTGTGTCGCACCCTAAAAATAACAGTAGTTCACGAAATATAAACAAAACGCTAACATTGCAACCTCATATACCGTTACGCTGCTTGCTACCGTTTCTCGCGATCCCACTGATAAGCTGATCTTGGCTTCTTCTTCTCAGAACTTCGTTTTCGGTATGCTCCCGTACTAGCGCAGATATAAATTCGCAATGTAGGGTATCACTTTCATCGCGCCTCGGAATAAATAATTGCTGCGATAGAGTGCGATACGAATGTCTAGCGTTTTTTCTTTGCCATGGAGCTCTCTATCGTTAAATTAATCGCTCGGATCTCTATGGCCTTTGCTGATTCACTAACCGTTCTTAGCCCATGGCGCTTTCATGTTTAATCATGTTCAAGAGTGAGTTATTGTCTAAGACTACTACAATTGTTGAGACTAATCGTTTCAGCATATCTAACTACATCTAGCCTAAATAATACTGTATTGACTTATTGGTTGCTAGCCCCATTGATATAGACGCACCACGTGCTTTTAAAGCTTGATGTTCGCATTATTCAAATAGTATTACTTGAGCAGTGTGTTGAAAGATAAAAAGACTAGCTTTATTATAAAAATAGTACGATGGTTAAAATCCCATGTGTTGGTTATGAAATTAAATTGGAATTATAATTATGTATTAGGTTATAGCATTTTCGTAACATTTGAATAAGGTACCGTTAATTTTAATTATGTACCATACTAGGATTTATGGCACTTTCTATAATCGTGGTATACGAGTACATATAAATACCTACATAAATATGATCGATCGTATCTCTGTCTTCAATTTATGACTTAAATTACTTTCTTAGTTCTATTACTTGCCAATTAGAGTCCTCTGGAAATAGATTCAGTCGTTCGAAAATTAACCTGTAGGTACTAATAAAGAAACAGGCGGACACAAACTTGTAAGATGATTTCATTGAAATTGCACCGTTTATAACCATCTATTAAAAACAAAAGTAGGTTTTATTTAGGGCTATTTACATTCAAGAACCACTATATCTTTTTAATATATCATCTAAGTTCTCTTTTAAATTCTCATTTTATTGAATGTGTATTGGTATTGAAATAGGTAAAGCTATCCAACTTTAATAACTTGTCTAACTAATATCTGATTAATGTGACAGTACCGACGGGGTGGACATGGCATATTCCCGGGCTGCCTTGCAACAAATCAGGGACGGAAGCTGCGTTTTAATATTTCATTGAGCAGGAGGGCTAATTGGTCATGAGAGCGTATGGCAGGCATCCGGCTCCCATCTGCGTTCATTAGGGCCCGTCAGCCACAGGTGACGGCTCGGAGTGGAACAGGGGCTGGCGGACTTTTTCTATACATTTCATTTCTAATACCCAATCGCACGACTGTTAACTATTTATATGTCGTTTATCTTTTAATGTCACAATTATTTTTACCATTACGTATTTTTATATATAACGAAAGAAGGATTAATGTTTTTATCTCATAGATGTGTCGAGCGAGAAACCAAGATGGCGGTTGTTTTCTGATCACTGCATTATCATCGTATACAAATAAATTCTTAGAAAAATGCCAGCTGCTCATACACGAACTACTCATATCGTTATTACCATCGTATAATATGAATACATCTTAGCGGCAAAGAAATGTGCGCTTAGAAGTGGAAGAGGCGGAAGAAGAAGTAGCCACTCTACTTCTTCT
Source organism: Elbella merops (assembly GCA_018244855.1). NCBI lineage: Eukaryota > Metazoa > Arthropoda > Insecta > Lepidoptera > Hesperiidae > Elbella > Elbella merops. Next base: position 3,382 of record DWMG01003820.1, read on the forward strand.
TCCACCTCTCGACTAATACAAACAAATCTTTCTTCAGACTCTTCAAGTTTTGTACAAGTATTCCATGGGCGGGAGCTACTTGATTTCTGCTTGCCAAATTTGCTACTGTTAAAAAATGCTAATATCAATATTTTTTAAGTTTAACACATAATGTTGAATTAGCAATTTGTTTCTAAAAGGATATATTTTGTATACCTTCCCTTTTTTCTTGCAAACAAGTTCTGTACATGAAAAATTATATAAAAGAAATTGCCTTTTTAGCGATAATACGAGTATCTCATATACTATAATGTCACCTACACTACCTCCTTTTTCTAATATTTCATTTCCCCTCATTACTATTTTTATTATTATTTTCATATTGAATTGTATAAAGCAACCTTAAAACCATTGCAGTACCATTTCTCGATGAACACTTCTCGCTTATTATCTAATTATATGCATTCACACAAATCGATGACAAACACTGCGAGATCGGAGCCGATGGCGGTTAATGGTTACTGAAATACAGCAATAATGATCCACCTTGTAACTGTACGGGTTAAAATGGAACCGATACAGTAGGTACCTAATCATATGTATTTCTGACGACATAGTAACTGTTACGAGTATGTAGATATTTATATATTTATTTAAAATATACACCATCGGCATTCCGAAATATACTTAAAAGAACATATTAATAACATTCATTCATTTATTCATCATCACGCTATGTAGGTCTACTGCTGGACATGGGTCTATCCTCAGGGGTTTTTGCTCATTAGCCCCAAGATGGGCATGCGTTAAAAAGTATAATCTGCGTATTCGTCATTTGGGACAGGGAATTATCATGTCTAGGTTAGGATGTCTGGGAAGCGATGTTGCTATATCTAGATTTCAGACTGATTAAATATGTGGCGCCATCTATCATCTAATTATGACAGTACGGAAAGTTCACAAGTCCGTAGCTCAAACTTTTATCACGCCTTGTAGCCTTGGAGACCGTTAAAATTCAGGCAGATTTTATTGCTAACGATGAACGCTAACGATGAAAAAAGACTTAAGTGTCCAATAGTGGAAAGATAATGAGTTGATAACGATGAACACTTTGTGATCACACGGCATTAGCAGAGATATCTTCTGTTTAAGACTCGACTCTGCGTATAAGACTCGAATGTTTTCTGAGTCATTTTCTGTTTAAGACTCGAATCTGCGTATAAGACGCGAATTTGCTGTTCTGCTAGTCCACGGGAAGTTAGTTCTCAGAAGAACGGCGGGATAAACAAGGAAATTTAGAAAATTCCCATCTTATGGTTAAACATGATAAGCTTATAAAGACCCCGACAAGAATTAAGCGTTATCGCGATTTATATTGGCATCACGAGTAAAGTTCACGCATGTATGAGAGAATGATTAATGTAGAAGAACCACATTAAGTCTGTGAGGTAGATATACACATTTGGGACTCCATGCTCTCTGCCTACCTTGCGAGGGTCCTGACGTGTCAATAGAATCATAATAATATTCTGTTAATATCTGGCTTTTAAATAAAAATAAGAACTAAATATTTTTCTTATTTTAATGGTCCATACATATATTCGAAAACCTTAAAGCTATTTCAATTAACGAAGAGATGTTTAATAATGAAGTTACTCATTCCTTAATTTATATACAAATGAATAACAAAACAGTTGGTGTTGATTGTTGACCTCACGTTGTTAATATTTTGGCTAACTACCTACATACAAACTGTATGTAAGACTCTACATGATGGTTTCAAACATTGACAAGCCGAATTAATTTAAAAAATTTATTTTTGTTGATTCAGAGATAAACAAAAAAAAGAAAAATGCAGATTTGAGACTGGTCAAATATGAAACTTTATAATCTGAAATCACTATCTCGTGTATTGCAGTCCTTCAGACGTTGGTGCCCACAACTGACTCACACACCACTGACAGTACCGGCAAAAAATTCTAAAAATGAACTTATTTATCTGTCTGCACAGTTTCTTATTTCTTAGTTATTATGTGAAGTTATACTGAAGCTAAACATTTATGCACATTTGGCGAACGTGTTTGTTTTAGTATGTGTCGACTTGAACATGAAGTATGGATACTGTCGACAAAAATACCCACTTTGTCTTAATGCTCGTGACTTTTGTATTCGTTAATTTGTTGAAAGAAATTTTCAGGTAGTATTGTTGCGCAGTTCATTGACACATAAACGTTGAGAGCGTTGCAACGGCGGACAGAAAACACACGGGTAAGTAATGTTTAACACCGACTAGCTTCTGTTATACATATTACAATTAGCGACTATCTTTTATAATATTACAATTACACGTAAGTAATAGATTACTATAAGGAAATTAATGTTTTAATTAATGAATCACAAGATATTGGTTGCTTTCAAATAATGCGTGAGCACTTTAATGCTTTATAGAGTTTGTTGCTTTTAAAGTATTACGAGTGGTTTTTATAGTTTATTTGGATAGGATTAACCTATAGTGAAATCGTATTATAATTTTATCAATTACATACAGTAATAAGTTTAAATATATATTTCAATTATCCATATAATTAGCGAATGTATGAAAACGGATTCACATCCTATTCCATAGAACGTATAGTATACCTAGTAAAAAATGGAACACTACACTTCTCTGCCTACCCTTTAGGGAAAAGACAAGTGTGATGTTATTTTCTATTGGCGAATGTAAAGTTTGTCAATAGGTTTGGGCGTACCCGTCGTCTGATTGCAAATTAAGTCACCGTGTATTTTTTATTAAAATGTTATACAACCTCGGCACTCATTGAGTTCGTGTGTGTCAGATCGCGTCGTGTGTGAAGTCAATCAATGGTCGTTAGTGTTAGAATTACGGGCCCCGACATGTATTCATTGACAATATTATTAAGCAAGCGAATATTCGCCGCAAGAGAGAAAAAATTTTTCTTTGCGAAAGTAATCAAGTGATCGATTAAGAGTACACGTAGTGCTGATTAGGGCATGAAGAAATCCAAATGCAAAATGTCTTGTGGCTTTTTAAATTCTACCACAAGTGTAGTTTAATGTTTAGTAACCGAATGGCTATTTAGTTTTAATTACTACATTGAAAGACGTAAAATTATGTCCAGTGATTTTTCTTACACAACGCGCGAAATATTTGTGTACATGTTTTAGCATTTTAATAAGTTGTACATTACACGGTATTATAATTAATTACTTACAATTAATTACTTGTACGATTGACAACATTAATATTGGCTTTTGCGGATATGTTTTGGTACAATTTTCCATTTTTTTTGGCTTGAACCATGTGATAATGGTGATTTATTTAGTGTTGAATTTACTACGATAATCTGAAATTTTAAGTTAGACGAATCAAGTTAGGTTGGTTTTCAAGTATGTTATATTTTATGTTGTCGTGCCTATGTATTTCAACATTTATGTGTTATCTTGATTTTGTACCTATATTTTCGCTGTTCACAGGTAAAAATACATGGGTAAAAATCTTTGCGGAGGACAGGTTATATCTTAATTTTAATCCTTTATCCGTATTACGTAGAGTTCATAATAATACTGAGAATGTACTTTCTCATCAAGAAATTTAATATTTAGGACACTGGACTCCTGGACTTAAACTTATCATACGATCTTATTTTCTGTTGCAAGACTTAGGAATGTTAGTATTGCCATGCTTTATTACATGAGGCTATATTTTTGCCAATGTTGCTATATTTTACGTGTACTATATCTCTACATAGCAATTTATAACTTTCATTCCGCTGTGCTGTGACAGTTCAACGAGACTGATATTTCTTTACAATTAAAATTCAATACTTTCACTAGGGATGTAAGCTTTCGTTAAATAAATATTTAAAATATTTGGCTACTGTGGTACTGTAAGTGTGAACACGTCCACGCCACAAGCGGCAACCGGTAGAATGTCGCCGTAATACCCAGTGTATTCGTACGATTATGTGTTAAGATCTCACAATGCGTCGCTTGCATTATCAAAAGGGCCAATATAAAAACCTGGGGTGTTTTTTCCGAAAGAATCAGTTGGGATTTAAACATTTTAATTTGTGCAAAGTTACAGTGGTTTCCGGATCAACAACAACCTATGCCTCCCTTCTTACTATAAGCCTCCCGTATGAGTATTTTCACGTATATTTACGATACATTCTATTAGTGACTAATACACAAACATCTACGACAAGAACTGAATAAAAAGTAGGTACTTTATGTTGCTTTCCAGCATATAAACTAGGTGTAGGTCAAGTTTCACACAAAAAACATGTTATTTGCTGTGTGATTGACTGACAAATATCCAAATAAATGTATAACCTTTCAGTTTTGTAATATTAGTAGTATTTACTGATTATTTTAGTTGGATTATTACGGAACAGTAAATAATTATAACGGTGCAATAATTTCATAGATTTTAGATCATAGCAAAATTTACAATCCGTCCCTACTTAACTCATTGGATGTGCCGTATTTACTAGTTTTTGGGTAATTGTTGGGTTAAAAACGACGTAACTTCTATATGAATTTAGTTATGAAATTCTTGTTACCTGTAAGTACGTGGGGTTTCGTGAAATTCCTTGCGCAGTTCTTACGAAACACGCTTTGACACAAGCGAACGATTTTATGTTGAATACTGTGCCTATTAAGTTCTAAATGTACCTAATTTATTTCTTAGACATATGCCAATACTGTCAAAGGACATTTTTTTTAATATTGCATGCAACAAACAACTTGTGCTTTATTAGCGCCAAGTTTTAAAAGTGGGATGCGTTCGTTTTAAGTTTTCAGTGTTAAGGTCACATACTTTTTCTTAGAAATAAAAGTATTTTTTGTCTAATAATAAACTTCATTAAACAGAGTGCAAAGATATTTTAATACAAAATTTAGAAAAATTATGGGGCTAATATTTTGTTGCTGTCCATTTACAGTTAGCTATGTGTGTCAGCAAAAAATGATGATAAACTTGGTCAATTGCGATAATTTCTTTAAATAGCTATGTATGTATATGTGACAAGGTAACCGCTCAATATTGAAAATGTACCCGTTAAGTTTATTTGTAATTACCAAAAATATGATATACGGGGAAATGCAAATCGTTATTTTTCTATTATATTATAAATGTCCTATTTAAATTACAATCATTAATTAAATTTTATTTTTTATCAAAATGTTATTATAACTAGTTAAGCTCGTGTAAGTGCAATGCGATTCCAATCATCTAGAATCGAATATTTATCTAAATGGATATATATATATCAGATGTTCTTGTTTTTTATCGACGGCCATCCTTAAAGCTAGAAATTCGCGCCAATAAAATTGACAGTTTTATTGCCTCAATAATTACAAGCGTTAATTAATTAAGAGCGTATTGTATATTGCGTATCGGTTTCACAGGTGAAACTTGACCGTTAGCTCGTAATATTTTTAATACATAATGAGTCCGCTTCTTTGACACTAAGTGTGGCCTACATGGTGAAAAGAAAGTGTACATTGTTAAAGATGTGTCAGGTCAAACACATACGTACACGCACGTGGCTATTGTAAGCATGACAAAATCAAACGTATCCTTTTATATACTTCGTCCGTTCCATTGAGATTGGTATGGGCGCTACACACATACATACGTCTAAATTGGAAATTACACGAAGCTGTCAATATAACAAATGGTTGTATTTTGAGGCGGTGATTTAGCCCACATATGGAGGTCGATGGGAAGATCGGAAGTCATATAAACTTGATCTCGGAACATGATGCGGTGAAAGCAACAGTAGCAGTAATAATGGCTTCAACAGCGCGCGTTCAATTAGTCTCCGATCCTATATTATGAGTTTTAATTTTAAACGCAAAAATAATTATTTTTATTTAGGTTGCTCGTTCTACTTCAGCATAAATCAAATCTGATTATGTTTCTCAGACATCAAGATTGTGCATTAACAGATATTGAAAAGTCCAAGCTTATTTTTGGAGATTTCCATCATCGCTGTGCGTTAACAAATGCCTATTTGTTCCGAATCGCTAATACGACATAATCCGCTGTCAACATTTGATAGTGTTGCTTTATTAAGCCTCGGGACTTTTTGCAGAGCTTTTTCATAATCGCGTCACGACTAACGGTCGTTTTGATATGACGGATTATGAGCACCGTTACCAGCAGATATTTAAATTGATCGGATTACATAACCAAATACATCATATAAAGAAATATTACGACCAAAAATATTACGTTATATTTCGAAATTTAAATCCAAATCAATTTTGTAGTCATGCTTATAATATATATTAGCTAAATATGTTTTGTTTCGTACTGTACCCAGCCCGTGTCCTTGACCCGTTTGCTGTTTTTATAACTTAAAAAACATGTTACCTAATATTATTAGATGCTCTCTACAATATGATTTTTACATTATTTTTTGCAGATACATTTAAGCATTAACACTATGCGTCAGTCAGACACCGTACGAGTGGGCGAGGAGAAATATTTCGTCTATGTTTACCTCTTATTATATTTCTACTAATATGTTACGTTTTCATTTCAAATATTGCACAGAGATTATAAAAAACATCATTGAGTTATTGTTTATAAGAAGTATTAAGGAGTTGTATAATTTGGATCTCTGTAATTGCATTACCGAAAAACATAAAAAAGGAAAGAAAAAAAAAAGCTTAATCCTGTTTGTGACTGAAAGTAGGTTTAGGTACTCAATAAGTGGTTGTGTTATAACGATTTTTGAGGAAATTTACAATCTGGTACATAACAGTCGTTAAATTGAGCCTCGTATTAAGGTCTCGCCGCGACAGCGGCCTGACAAGATGATACCACGGCAGTGTAAGTGAAGTTATCCGAATAAATTTCGGATGACACTGCAAAATAATTATAGACCTCTTGAAATTGTCTGTGAGCTGACATCGTTTACAAAATTGTAAGAGCAAGCAAGTTGCTCTTGAAGACTTGTTCCACAAACACCAAGTAAGAAGACACAGAAAGTATCCAAGTAAATGAGGATTGAAATTCATTAATGATTGCCAAAAAAGTGACGAAAGCCTGCTTTTTAGCATCGACTAGAACGGTCTTTAAATCTTTAGATATTTTTAAGTTAAAGGGAGGACAGTAATAATATTAATTTATACACTATCGAATTAAATCGATTAAATAATCAAGAATATTGATTAGCGTAATAAATGTTTTTCTTTCCCACTAATGGAAGCGATAGATGTCTTAGTATCGAACAGATTTATTAATCTGGATGAGAGATATTAGATTGTACGCACATAAAAAAATCGCTCAGCGCTTTCGCTTATCTTCCTATAGGCGAGAAGTCCTTAAAGTCCATATCAGTTCGTTCAATGAAAGACAAACCTATAATTTAGTCTTTATATATGTCCTATATATTTTATTCAGGTTATTCTTGGACGTTGGAACGCACTAATGACCGAAGCCAGCTTATAAAACGGTACATGTACCTATCTACATGAGTTGCGATTGAATACATTGCATTGTACAATAAAATTACATACATCTATTATGAATTGGAATCTTTAACAGAGTTAACTAACGAGTTCTGTTTTGTATCATATCAAATTAATAAATGATAATTATTTAAATTTTATTACAGTTATTGCAATTTAATTACTATTTTTATAGCTCTCAAACTGAACAAGTTGAATTATCTATAGATGTCGCATGTCGCTCAGAAAACTGACAATGGGTAAGGAAGGCGTTTTAGTGGTGTTCAGGTCAAAGTAAACGCACTGCCTTCCATATGGTACAGAACCTTAAGAAAGCAGCTGCATGCATTTGGTTTCTACAGGCCCAGGAGTGCATGGAAATTACGCTGATTAGTGGAGATCTATATCCAGCAATGGGCTTGTAAAGCCTGATGTATGATTTCGACTTTAAATCGAGCACCGTTAATACAACCCGTTTACCCAAGTCCCCGTGTATATTCAACCGAAATGTATAAGAACTTGATGTAGGCCATATAGTACCGTTTGGTTATTTGCCAGTTTCTTCGGTTACCATATCATGTAAAAATTAATTATATGATCCATAGTACATATTCTGTAGACATAGAAAATTGCATAGTGGCATGTATTCAGTAAAATGTTTAC
>DWMG01003821.1:0-11503 GCA_018244855.1 Elbella merops
GTGTTGGGTTTACGTCATTTCCTACAGCTTTAATATCATTCAAGTCTGAAACCTACATCATATATTAAAACCCGACTACAGCGTAAGGTCTAGCTCTCGAGTAAGTGTTACCTATATTTTTAGTGTTACTAATTATTTATGTAAGTAGAGTGTTAGCTTATTGCCATATTGCAATATTTTAGCGTCAACATTCCAAGCTACTCAGAGATTTTCAGCTTTAAATAATCTAGTTATTCCACAAACCGCATCTACATATGTAACTCATGAATTTCTTACGACTTAATGTAATTCTATGAACATTATGGAAAAGGGTTCGTATCTATGCATGTGAGTCGGAACAATAGTTTTATTCGACTTGTTCCGAAGTACGAGTATATATTACTTTGCACGTGGTCGGCTCGTTGAACAACAACCATAAATCGGACCATTGGAGAATTATGCCGTAGTCCGACTGCTCTACATTCGTGAAAATTGTTGTTTCGGAATGACTCTATTAGGCACGAGCTTTGCGTGCGTTGTTTCTTACTCCATTTTTGTTTTGGTTCCGTAGCTACTAAGTGTGCATTATATCAATTTATAAAGTAGTTTAATTTATAACATTATATCTAAAGATAACTGAAAATTTTGTGATTTGACACTAAAGATAAATGAAAATTTTGTGATTTGACATATAACTTAATATCACATAGATTTTAATAAATATTTGACATAAATACTTATAAAAATATTAGGTAAGAGTACATATTACCAAAGATAAATAGATGCTAATGGTAATATGTCGTGTAGAATAAGACATTAGCAAAGATTCCTCAGTTAAAGAGTTTTAAGAGAATTATATATTATAAAAATATTATTATTGCTCACTATTAATGTTCGCAGTAGGTACCTTTAAACTGCCACTTCTGCAATGTATACTAACAAAATAGAAACACGTCGTTCCAGTATTTAAACAGATTATGGGCATAAATACTTGATTAACTTCACACATGTTAAAGACCTAATGAGTTTTGGTTTAAACTAGACCGTCAACATATTAAAAATGAAAGATTTTTTTGTTTCCGTAGAAATATAATAAATAGCTACACCATACATAATGATTACACGTTTGTACATAGATTATTAACACACATTATTAACACACTTGTCGCTGTGTTCTTATGGGTCATAATGTTAATAAATATAATATATACGTTGGCATATCATTTTGCCGTGGGATAACCGCTGATTTTCTGTAAGCGTCGCCTGAGTGACTAAGGAACATCATTTGTCTTTCTTTTCCTTTTTAATTTAAACTTTTTTGTGGCTTATATTTATTTCATTAAAACTGAAAGAAGCCAAGTCTATCACAACCGCAAAGTTTGTTTAAATACTTGTGTTAATTCAGGCGTTCTGCTGGAATTGTTTTTGTTGTATCAATCTTTTTCTGACGCTTGTGAAGTTCTAAACCACACTTTGGCGATAACACATAATTAGCTGTCCTTACACATAATTAACAGTAATAAAGGATATTAGGCCGCCTTTCTACTAGATGGTCTAACGACCTGAAAAAGACAGCGGGAAGCTGTTGGATTCGGAAGGCCCAGGACCGGATGGAATGGCGCCGATTAGAGGAGGCCTATGTCCAGCAGTGGACATCTAGAGGCTGATGATGATGATAAAAGGACTTAAGTGATATAGTTCTTGTTCTGTGATTAAAAGGATCTAAATATTTTTTAGGTTTTAATCGAAATTTAGTCTCTGCGGAAATTGAATCTTATGTTCGAGTTGTGTAGTACTCGTAAAGGAATAGAATAAACTCAACTTTCCAATTCTTTCGTTCTCAATTTAAGATGATTTGTAAATATAATGCTCAGCTTTCGGAGATCCCTCAGGATACGTATGTTTTCAATACAATTGATTAAGGATCGGTTTTCTTTTAAGAAATACATGTGAATATATTTGTACATGTAATTTAAGCAAATTCTAAAGTGCTCGAAATAAAATTTTACAGTCGACTTTGAAAAATTATCAAATCTTTAAACTTAAATGTATCAATTTTTTTTTATAATTGTAATTGATCATCAGCTATCAAACACCGATTTTAACAGTTTTATTTGTTAAAATTATAATAATCTGCTAAAAAAGAAATTATTTAAATTCAAGTTAATTGACCGCCGACGGGCAGTAGCGCCGGCGCGCGGTGCGAAAAGCTGTGCTCTGCGATCTCCGAATCGCATACCCAGCGTGGAGATTACGCGCATAAACCCCCCCCTTTGGGGGAGGTCTATGTCCAGCAGTGGACTGAGACAGGCTGATGATGATGATGAAGTAAAATTAATATTATTATTACTAGTACAATATTAAATTACGTGTTAAATTATTGCGTAGCAGTAGATATACTCATAGTAACAATATTTAAAGCAGTATGAATTCAGCTATAACCAAAACAGTTTGTGTATAAATTTTCAAAATTTATAATGACATAAATTTCAACGACGTCGTTTACTTTATTTAACGATGTTTCGTAAAATACTGTTGCTGTATATCTATGACTTAGTAAATTCATTTATTTTAGACATTAGTTAGTAAATTCTATGATTTAGATATGCACATTTATTCCCAGATATTACTTGTGCTAAGTTCTGCTATTCATATCAGTAGAGAATTTGTCTTGTTATACGTTATCAAAATTGCAAAGCGTGGAATGTTAAGCTTTCGTCAGTATTTTCCGTACCGCACAAACAGAATTTATAAAACAAGCTATCGGCACCTCCTATAATATTTAGACCTTAATTTTAACTTTCGCCGGAAGTAGCCTGTGGATAGCTATACGGTGCTCTCTGCCTACTCCGGAAGCCAGCTGCAGATTGGAAATTAAACTTTATTATTTAATTGAAGTAAATAAATTGAAATTTGGACTACATTCTGTGAAGTATTGTTACAAGCCAGGTTACTGACGAGACTCTTATTATATTATATCTATGCCGTTTGTTTGAAAGTCGCTTTGCACTTGTTACTCCACTTCAGTCACTTTGACTCTATTAATCGTTTCTATTTCGGCACTTGATGTTAGCCAAGATAAATATTGTAGGGTTTAAAATGTGTTACCATTTTAAGGGTTAAACCATCAGAAAGGACACCTTAAAAATCGAGTAATGCGGGATTTTCACCTGCAATATCTTCCAGTTCTGGCCGCGGAACGTATGTCCCTACAGGTTTCCGGGATCTCCATCTATCTCCAAGGAACGTCTCATAAAATACGGTGGACGCGAGTAAGTAATGGCCCATTCACATTTCTCACCATTGATGTTCGTCTTGGGTGAATCATTCGGTATCATTCTTGACCTTGTTTCGAATGGGTTTTATTACAAAGGACGATAATGAAATATTTTTTCCCAATGAATATTAAATAATAAACAATTAAATGTCAGTGCGCATAGACTATTTTACGTCCGATAAACTTGGACACGTGACTCATTACAAATTACTTGACTATATTAATTATCAGTAACCTTTACCTGAACTTATATGCAGTGCACACTCAGGTGATTTATAACAAGAGACCATGTTAAACACTTTTCAACGCTTGAATAATGGCGCCTGAAATTCAATTATAAAGTTTCAGGTGGCCAAGTTGAATCCCAGCTAAATACAGAACTGACGGACTTAAGCGATCACGCTGCAAAGACCGACTTCGGCTCTCATTATGTACCTATTTGTCTGTTCATTGTTTCTGTTCGTTTGCTCCAAGCCCTTGTCTCAGCACGATAAGTTAAGCTAGAAGATAGGAACAAGTAGCAACGAGTAACATGAATTGCTTTTAGTTTCAATATTAAATTAAATACGTTACGAATCCAAATCCTAAATTTATTGTGCTTATGATAATATTTTAGATACTTACGTAACTATTCATTAATTGTTGACTATATTACATTATTATTTTTTTATTTTAAATCATTAATTTCTAGAAGCCTTGTATACCTTGGCACAACCCGCACATTACTTTCTAAAACAAAACTGATAAATAAATAAAAACTAATTAACATAATAATACATATTGTCCATATACAGGAAACAAATTCGTACCTATCATACTAATATTTCATATGCGTACGAATTAACCCAATGACGAACTATTAAACCAAAGGGCCATTGACTAATTGTTAAATATATTAATATTGCCGTGAAATAAAAACCGATCCAATTAGCAACTGTGTGACTGCATGCTTCTATTTATTATACATTAATATCAATAAAATTATAAAAAACTAGCATTGCGGTCTATCGATTGTGCGTCGGTAGTGCGACTCCGTCTGTGCCCTCCAAAGCTATGTTCCTCTTGTCTGAACTCAAAAAGCTTACTTGCTTTACATTGTATAAACTGAATTTACAGGAACTATTAAACTAAATTGTACAAAGCAATTGCACAGAACTTTATTATGCATAATAAATTTTATTTAAATGAAAGAAACTTAAGTTTTTTCGAAGTTTACGGACTAATAGTTCTTTCATTGCCTTTTTAAAGAGGAATATCAACAGTTCAATTTTTTGGCATAACTTTATTATACACAAACATGGTATATGTAAAACATTACATCTCATAACATCACTTAACTAACAAGTGACGAGAGCTACACATTTTTATAACTGTATGTAAGTATGGAGAGCGAAAACATGCAATTCTAAAATTGAATATAGTATTTTTTGTAGAAATGTAGGTTACAGGAAAGTTAACAACAATATTCATTTGATTCCATTAAAATTCAGTTCGCTATCCACATACACGAACCTGTAATTGTCATATTGTTCTCCATTTGAAATCACGGCTCCGTAAGCCAATAGTGATTCGAAAATGATAGTTTCATAACCTAGTTTATTTATCATATATATTACAGTTATATAAAATGAAAGTTTATACATATATTTAAAATATATGTTCTTTACATTTCTATTTAAAACACCAACTAGATAAATGTTACTTTGCACTATAATTAAACGTAAAGTTATATTAAAATATACAATACAATACAATACAATTATTCTTTATTGTACATCAAGATTATAATACAACATAGACTACAAATTTTCGATGAAATATGAATAAAATTAGACTACATATTATTATTATATTGAAAGTAAAACTTCAATAAATTATTCAGACTTATATACATTTAGTGGATATTTGAAGAACGAGAAAGGTCTAGAACATCAAACGAGTGTGTATTTTTAATGGAATTGAGTTTGGGGTCCGCACGATATAAATGTAGGCGGTGAGTCAATGCGTACGACAGCAATTAATCGCAGCTGGGTCCAGTAGAAATTAATAGTTACGCCGATTGAGCGTGTAAACTAACTTCTGCCAGACGTGGCCATTTTGTCTTTTGCCCACAGTCCATTTGTCCCGCTTTCGGCACATAAAAAGACATTTATTTATTTATACATAGGCTCAACACCTATTCCATTTTAGGGACTTAAATGTACCTCTGACTACCTCTACGGGGATTATAGCCTTAGAGGTACGTTTACGTTTTTTATTTACACATAAAGTTATTAATGGGGAGTTCTTAGTTAATTTCAGATTAATAAGCGCTACAAATATTAAACCTTATTTATTTATGTGTTCTGTTTTTAGAATGTGTGTGTGTTATCAACTGTGCATACAAAGTGTGGAATCCATTATGGAGTATTTAGTACGAGACGAGTCCTTATCTTTCATTAAGTATGCTCGTTGTTGCCTTTATATTTGCGTTAAATCAAATCTCATTCATATCTTAGTCACTTTATTTCCAAAATAATGTTTTGCTCTTGCTCCCGTAAAAGTTTACGACGCCATCATTAATCTGATTTACATTTTTGAAATTATTTTAATATTTCACTGTGAAAATGATTCTGTAATAGCCTGTTCACTTAGAATTTGATCTCCCTCTAGGTGTCCTGGATTAAAGCCTAGTGAGTCCTTGTTTACACCTTAACGTTTTACAATAAAATATTATTTAATGTTTTAAGATTAAATATAATTTGCTTTAAGGGCGAACGAAAACATGAGCAAAAACGCCAAACTAAAATTTTCTGTAATTTTCTCTGAGGCGTGTGAGCAAAAACGCCAAACTAAAGTTTTCTGTAATTTTCTCTGAGGCGTGTGAAGTCTCCTAATCCACACTGGACCACCAGTGTGGTGGACTATGGTCATGATCCGGCTCTTCTCGACCCAAGAGGAGATATGTATCCAACAATGGAACGAGAAACCGTCGATGATGAAGATGAGAATATTAATAAAGTTTGCTTATCTTAGCAAAAGATTTGAGAATTAAAATAAGTTTTAATGAGTTAACTTAGTCCCCAGGCCAACGGTGTATAATATCGAGGTTAACAAAACAAGAAAACCGCACGGTTAGTTGCATCTAATTATAGGATTTTAATGCAAAGCCTTTTATTCAAGATGGCTCGATAAGAAACTAAACGAAGTTGCTGAAAATTAAATATAGTCGTTAGAAATAGACCACTGACCGGGTGCAAGTCATTTTTTTATATTTATCAATGCGATAAAACGGAAAAGAGAGGAAGTAAAATTTTTTAATCCATCATTTCTTATAACTGGCAAGTCATACTGCTATTTAAAAAGAGCGAAAATGCCACCTACTCTCGCAGTCGACGACGCATTAAATTTTCTTGTGGTATTTCAAATGTCAGTGGCAACGACAAGCGATTGCCACTAAATGGCGAGGTATTTGGATTACATTTACATAGCGAGATGTAAATAGTTCCTACAAAACTTTCAGTCTTTATTTGAGCTCCATTGTAAGTCGTTTCTATAAACACTGGGAAGACTACCATTATCGATATAATTTATTAATTGTCTCGTCCATAAAATTTCAATCTATGTACATATATTATATTCTTACATTATTTATTTCTTACTATTAGGTACAAACATGTATTTTACTCTATTGAAGTATTTATTTCTTATTATCTTTCACATTTCTATTCATTGTTTTATCTTGTTAGCACTTTACCTATTTATTTACATACATACTACGCGTATTACTTCGTTTGCAGAACTCAGATGAATCCGTAGTACGTAGCTGAATTGTAGCGTCGTACTCGTAGCTTGTAACGCACATCGTTCGCGTACGTCACCCTCTGTTGCTCATAGCCCTTCAACAAACCTCTATCCCAGCGATACCCGTGACAATTCTTTCAATATCACGATCTATAGCTCAGCTTGCTTATCATATTTGATTTAATTATTCTCTCAGCTTGATTTAATTATTGCGAAAACTAACGCTTTTGCTTTTTTATTCTGCTATGTTAGTCAAAGATCGAGCTCAGTGGCGTGCTATTGGAGAGGCCTATCTCCAGCAGTGGACGGGAGTAAGCTGATAATGATAATGATGATGATGTGAGCCTAGCTACCTTCCACTTTGTAACTGTGTAATTTAGTGTGTGCATAATAAAAATTATGAGTGTTTTAAAGATTAAAATGTAAAATGTTGTCCATTGATAGTGAATCTCCCTTTACATTACATACATTGTATTGCGTGACCCCGACAAGATGCCATAGAAAAAACCTAAAATGAAGGCAGATGTTTCCATACTTAAAGTAGTGGCCAGACTGTGCGTAAATGTCGACGGAATAACAACACGTACGTCTAGAGGCGAGTATAAACAAAATAACAAGGGAAAGATAAAGAGTAGAGAAAGGAAAAAGAAAAATTTGATATAGTTAACCAAATTTATATTAGGGAATAAATTCTGTGAATAATATAATAACCACTCATACGCTAAAATATTATGAGGGAAGTTGACACTCCAACGCCGCAATAAAAGCTTTTGTAATTTTGCCTTTCATATCAAAAGCTGTCCGTTAACAAACAGAGTTTCACGTCGCGAGTAGGTACACATGTACGTGTGTAGTCATGACAGTATATTTTTATGTGTCCATTTAACACCAGGATTGATTTTGTAATCATTCGGAATGTCTAAATCAAATGGAATTGTTGTTTGCTTTGTCTTCGGTCAGCGATAATGCTAGCTGGCGGTTGGAACAGCACGCATACGGTATTAATATCAATTCTCACAATGCGTTCAGTGAGCTGATTGATTTTACCTAGATTAAAACTCTGTAGCGCCCAGCGTATCTACGTAGCATACGAAGCACGTAGCACGTGTGTGTACATGGGAATATACACGTAGCGTCTGGCGTAAACAAGCAGCGTTTAGCGTACGCACGTAGCACTTCGTGTATTCACGTAGATCCTCCCTACGCACGTAGTCCTTATATCATAAGTATATAAATAATGATACCGCTTCAGTTAAAAACAATTAAGATGTTGATTATGTTGGGTAATTATTTTTAAAAATATTTTTATTACATACTCTGAAGTAGTATCCGGAAACATAAGAAGTCCTGCGACGTAAGTTTTGTCTACAATATTCCCATTCATCCTTCAACTTCCTGCTAGGTGCAGGTTCCCCTCATGGCGGATCAGCACAGTTCCATGGCGTGTAGCCAGACTATGGTTAACAGATAAATTTATTCACTAGAACACGAGGATAATTATTACTATTGATGAACAATTAACAAAATATAAATTGATTTCATAATAAGTTACTAATGGGAATGAAAAGTTAAGCCTTTTAGTTTGATTAACGAATTACAAAACGCTTTAGTTGGAAATCGTTCATTAAGCTTGTCGTTGAGCGTTAATCATTATAATGCTTTTATTATGTTGGGAATCTATAAAGCGAGAAAGTTCTATTGGCGATACAAAGTTGCCCTTTCGTTTTTCTTTGCGCACTTTTTCCATTTCATTAACCGTTCTTTCACGTTACTTTAAACCCATGATCCCAAGGGAGCACGCAACTAAATTAAAGAGTTATCTTTGTAGGAAAACGGGAATTGCTCGCTTTCATTTATATTTTTTCTACGGTTTCATTTCACATTGTACTTGTTACGTGCCGTTAATGGACACTGATGTTTATCACACCTAGGTGTAGATCATAATTACACAGCTCAAATGATTAATGCATTTGTATATCTAATCAATGAGATGATTTGAAACTTCCGTTTTATGACCTTTAATTCTAATTAATGATTACGTAGTCATAAAATGGCCAACTATAAAGAATGTTCTCCGCAGCACGGAAATATTCGTGACAATTTGTTACTTGAGGTCAACCATCCGCACATTGCTTATTTTTATTTACATATTAGTTACAATTTGCAACCGCATCACAGTAAGGGATGCGTCGAAAATTAAAAAACCTTTAAAAATATACATGTTATAAAATAGTGTTCTGAAGAAGTTCCTCATCATCAGCAGTTTCATCGTTCCACTACTGGATACAGGCTCCTCTCAGAATGAGATAGTTAAGTCTACAGTCTGCGACGTTTGCCAAGTAAGAATTAGCCGACATTGCACATATTACATCATATACACATACATATTATGTGTGTACATTCAATATTATTGAGACATATAAAATATATGTACATAATTATTTAAAGGACAAATGATGTATCCCTGTTTTAAATCAAGAGATTACTTGTATAATGTTGACGTATTAAATAACTAAACGTATGTTTTTTCACCAAATTTTGATATTTAGATCTCAATTTATTTTACAATATACTGTTATATATGTATAATGGTACATTTTTGGAACTACAAATGTAACTCGGAGTCTAGCGTGGTGGGAATGGGAGCACTCGCTGCTACGGCTTAACGAATGTTTATATTCTTTTTTTCGAAAATGCCATTGGTCTAATATTTGAAGATAGATATAATGATATTTTATTAATGATGATTTTTTTGCAATGCTTTAAGCGGTACATTTGTACTTCATAAATGTAATTTTATAATTTAACAAATTAGAATCAGTCCAAGCAGAAGCAATGAGTAGAGTACACAAATAAAGGAAGTTTTTCTACTGAATATGTAGAATTCGAGTATAAAGTTCTTTGGGATAATAATTTTTAAAAATATATTTTGAAAATTCTTCCAATAAATTCATTAACGTGATACTTTCCTTTCCCGCAGACGTTTGCGCCGCGCCGGTCTGGTGTTGGAATTTTTTCGTACCCCAGAACCTCATTTATTATTTCGTACACTCATCCATCTTAGTAAATATCTTGGTACACTGTATCACACTTGTTTCTCCGCACAATATTTTGTCGTCCGAATGACACATTATGGATGGCATTATTTTGTTTCTTACTTTGGCGTTCATGGTATATTTACCCTTTAGGAGTGTGAGTACTATGTACCTACTACTCAAATTAGTTAGCAAGTAATATTCAGTTATCATACGAATAAATATTATATATATTTACAGAGTGTGTTATTCATATAGTGTATTTTTATAATTATAGCTTTTTTATTATATAACAGGCAAGCGTTTGGTCGCGATTTAGCGTGATGGTAAGCGCAGATGCGTCCTAAGATTGAAGCACGCATGTCTAGGAAGACCCTGTACCCATTTGCTTTTCATTTTATAATAAAAAGTTACCGCTTATCCTATTTCTTGTTAAGTGGTTTTTAACACCAAACGCAAATACTCATCTTCATCGAGGCTTGATTGCCACACTGCCAACGTGTTTTAAGCCCGCATTTTCTATAAAACAAAGAATGCCTCAGAGAAACGCCATGAAACAATAAATAATAATTGTTACACGAAACTTATTACGAGTACTTGCAAATTACGAGGTCGTAAGATACAGTACGTGTGGAAATGAATCTCTTAATAAAAACCAATGAACATTATGTACGCGGTCTCTGTGAAACATCTCCAGTGAATCTCGATGATTACGATGAAAAATTTCGACGTCGCAACCAGGAACTCGGGGTAAAACTTAACAAGGACAAACGCGCAATCACATGGGAATAAGTAAAATATTTTATACGAGAGAGTGGAAGGAAATAGAAATAAAATAAAACAAATAAAAATATATACTTATATGAAATACTGTACATCACATAAATTCCGTGATACTAATCTTAATATAGCTTACTCCCGTCCACTGCTGGACATGGGTATCTCCAATGGCACGCCACTGAGCTCGATCTTCAACTCTTCGCATCCAACCACTGCCAGCCACATCATTAACCTAACATCATCAGCACTACATGCATATATCTTTTAAATATGTTTCTTTTCTTAAACATTCTGATAGAATTTTGTTTTTTTTTTAATTTAAACTGATTTTATCTAGATAAATCCATTGGGAACTTCATCGAATTTGATTTTTTATATGTACTCCAATTTTCTGATTCTTGATTTCAAAATTCTTAAAAAAATAATAAATAATAATCGACCCATTATCATTCCACTGTTGGAATATGGAGCTCCTGTCGAGTCGAGAGGGTTAAGGCCATAGTCTACCACGCTGGCCAAGTGCGGGTTGGCAGACTTTAGACAATATATATTTTCTTTATAAATTCTAAGGAGTGCAAGTTTCCTCACGATGTTTTCCTTCACCGTTAGCAAGTGATATTCAAATTTAAAACGCACTTTTGTAAAGAGG
>DWMG01003822.1:0-11501 GCA_018244855.1 Elbella merops
ATATATTTGTGTTAATATATGTATGTATCTGTTACGTTTAAAATTACATGTGACATTGTAAATTGTATTACTCATAGCAAATTTTGTAAACTATATAGTTTAAGGATATTAATTGAACAACGTACATACGTGTAACCAAATAAAACCAATCTTGTAAGAAGAAGATATTATAATATAAAATAGATCTGATTGTTATATATTAAATAAATTAATAATATGGCGATCAACTCAACCGCTATTCCATTAGACGCACAACCAAATGTCATACGTGGAACATACCTCAGCCTACCCTTTCGGGAAACACAGGCGTGACGTTTTGCTGCATTCTATTTTAAATAACTTATACCTATCAGTGTCATATCTCAGAGAGGGCACTAAACGTCAATCATTAAGAAACTCTTAAATCAAAAATTTCTTTGCTCCTCCGCCCACCAGTAGTTATGATAAATGTGATTGGTAGAGAGAGAAAAATATATCGCCGCTCACTCAGCATTGTGTCAGAGCCAAATTGTGTCGCGTTTTAATAAATCATAGAACATCCTAAATTAATAAATTCCGAGACATACGGACGTTTACCGCAAATAAATAAAATATACACATCTGTTATTTATTCCGAGGCAAGTTACAGCACTTGGTGAGTTCTAAAAATTTTGTGTTGTTAGTATAATTTATATTTATTTATGAACATTATCAAAACGCATTTGCGTATTATAAATATAAAATCTACAGTATTTTTGGCGCAGCAAATTTTATATCGCTTAATAAAATTAATACGCTAATGAAAGAAAAATATATGTTTAATGCAAACCAATAAAAACTACAAATACATTTGAAACGTGAATGCATAATTGTCGAAACAATTTGTAATAGCCGTGTGTCCAATGCGTTCCATAAATCCAATGTGAAGCTGTTTCAAAGGGAAATTTTAAATATGCATAAAAATGTCAAACGATCAAATTGATGGCAGCACGGTCACCAGCAGCACAGCGCGCAAAATGAATTTCAACGAATGATATACTAACGAAAAGACGCTGGTAACGATTTGTAAAAATAAAATGTGAGGACATAGGAACCGACCGGTTTTACGTATTACGTTATTAACATTCAACTCGACGATTCGTACCAACGCACGAGCTGTGACTTCGCTACGATAACAGACATAAAGTCATGCCAAGTTGTGTGTGTCGTGTTTTGTTTTGTGTTTCAGCTTCAATCGGGAGACGCGTTGACTCTTCTACGCCAATAATGCAACTAATTCTCCACAACCAAAATCGAATTAATTCCATGTTTAAGCGAAAGACATTAAGTATGGAAAACGTTGGGGGCAAAATTTCTTTCGATAATTTTTACTGCTTTATCTAAGACCTGCTCATCATTACCATCATGCACTCGTCTCTCTCTCCAAATCGACGATTTTGGAGAAATCATACCAATATTAAAAACATACCAATTCGGGAACACAGAGGCGCTACAGGTGCTGAGCTACAGTATGAAAGACTAGTCTAACTGATAACTTTATCCGCTTTAGGCTAAGCTTTATGATTGTTGGATTTATAAATAATCCGAAGCGTCCTAGTTCCAAGTTTGGACCAGACTTAAAAACTTAAAACCGTTGCGACGAGAACAAAGTCTCGTCTCCTCAAGACGCGGTTACGGCCTCTTAGATTTTACGATGGTGCAATAAAAACCGAAACTGGGTAACTTTTTTTAGATCGAACTATCCAACATCAATTTCATAAGAAAGTCCCATTTAATGGAGCGCAGTCGAATCATTAAACGCTTTAAAAATAATAAGGAGTCATCACCACATATTAAGCGACGCGCTAAATTGAATCACATAACAAGAACGATTATTGTAAGACTTTGTTTTGATTAAAAGCTGTCGATTAGAAATTGTAACATGAATTCATATCTACTTGTAAGTCAATGTACGATGCGGTGTTAACACTAATTGCTAGAATGAATTACACGATCGTTTTATAATTAATCGATAAAATAAATATAAGCTTACAACATCTGTACAATAATCCATATTAATCGTACAAGGACTTATTATTGTAAGTGCGTTATTAATAAATTTCCCGACAGACGAATCGAAAACAAAAAATCGAAAAGGACAGCGAGATCCCCGTTCTGATTACGAATCGCTGGTTTAATTTAGTAATTGATCATTATACTTCCATATAACGACCCAATTAGGTCCAATCAATCGCGCGGTACTGTATTTAACGTTGTGGATACGGCTTGCACCACGTATATGAAAGAGCTCAGGAATTTACAGCATTCGAACCTAATGGCTGTAGGGAAACTGGATCTCTGATTAAATGGGGTACAGTTTTTATATCGGACTTATCGACGATAAATTAAACATGAAAATACTCTATAAACACACCGTGTTGATTGCTGCATGGCTGCCATGAAATGATGTTTTGAGGAAGCAATCGCTAGATTACTGTTAATGAGATACTTTTGTATGAATATCTCCATCCAATATGGAATGTATCGGTAATAATATTAAACTTTGTCTACGATCTCTTTATTAAGGATTGGAACGATATTTCTATTTCGTGTTATTTCGTCATGGGTTCATCGGACCTATCGTTGGACGCCGGCTTTTACTTTAAATGGAATACATAATTATATTGCTTGATAATTTATCTTAATTTGCAACATTTTCCCAAATAACATATTAATCATTGTTTTCTAATGATTTCAGACAAACACCGTATGAAACAGAAAGTGTTAAAGACAAATGTTAAATATCAGTTAGTTTATCCATTCTGCTCACCCTAAATTGGTGATATGATAATAAAACACGAGCAACGCACACGTCGACGCACCCATAAATCTGTTCTCTCACCACTGGGCCATTCTGTTTTGTGGAACAAATGGTACGAACTATGAAATTCATAGAACCGTTGGACGGCGAAATCGTAAATTAATTTACACTGAACTCGCGCTTTTCAATTCGATGCCACATTATAAATGACGCTAATAAAGTTAGAATATAAAATATTTGAACAGCTTAAATAATTGAGACCAAGGCCCCCAAATTGATTTTTAAATACCTATGTGTCATTTAGATGCCAGAGAGTTGTTACAGCTAGTATTTCTTAAAGTAAAACTTTCTAAATTTTGACAAACTCATTAACTGAGGGTAATTTCTCTTTCCGAAAATGTATACCTCAAATGCATACAAAGCGTACCACGGTTTGGTCAGAAAGTTTATCGCTTCGCGTTCTCTTTTATTTCTAACTATATCCCGATTATTGATCGTACCAGCTATAAGAATAGCCTAATTCATCTGCACAGCAATTTCCGTGCCTATATCTCCGTCTATTTTCATTTTATTGAACGCCAAAACTGCTCTACGATCTCGTAGGTCTGCGTCGCGCGTATTTCGGACTCTTTGATCTCGCCGCCCGCTTTAATGAGGCGGGTCGTGTAGACGGCAGCTAGTTCGAATTGTGCCTTGTGCCTACTGTCTAGCTTGTAACGATTTGTTGGCTTTTTTCAATATTGCTTCGAAATTGATCGTCGACTTTGGTAACGTTTATTTTCAACATATGTATCTTCAATGATATTATTATATCGTGCGTGCGTGTATAATTTTTGGTCGTAAAGTAATTGTGTTTGGAAGTGTATATAATTCGAAACACTCAAGATATTATTAGATAACAGTTTAGTACCCATTGCTATTTAAAAAATTAATGTTCATTTCTCAGTAATTGGTGTGAATTGTGTTATTTTTATACTTGTTAATTTAATTACTGATAGCGAAGCTTGTAACAATAAACCTTTTTCGCTTATCGATATTACAAATAATTTAATGAAGAAATCGGCAGATTAGAAATAAACAGCCTTTAATCTTTTAATATAGCCACAGATTAGGACTTGTGAAAAGATTGCATTTGCTTATCAACACAAAACGCTATTTCACTGCTCACCCACACACCGCCTCTGACGCAAACGCACGAAAAATAAATAATGTCAAACTGGAACAATTTGAAAACGAATTGGATATCTCGAAGTTTCTTAACGCATATTCACAAGGAAATCAGATTTAATAAGTCAAGCATCATTATGATGCTTATATTTATACATACGTATACACCACTAATATTATATAATGTTTGATTTTACAATTAGTAAATTTTATTCTATATTGAAATTTGATGATAATAGTAAAAGAGGCTTAATATAGCTACCTATCAGCCCTTGATTGTATGATAAAAAGTAGTTCAAACGTTTATATTCCAATGGCGGTAAGTAAATTACAATTCTCTGACAACAGTGCGCTGTCAAAATCGAAAACAAAACTCAATAGTGAGAAATGAACACCCGCAAAAATACAAAACATTTCGCAATACTCCGCAGCGGGTGAACCGTAACATTTACCGAAAAAAGAGAAATAAATAAATAGGAATAGCGCGCGACTTTTCATTTTGTTGTGCGGGAAAAGCGAACAATAGGAGGGAAAATTGCGCGTCACTCTGGCGTTCCAATTTGTCAAACGGTCGCCACAAGATGGCGGCGGCGGATGCGCGGCAACATGGCGGCTTCCGGTGGGGTTTAATTAAAAATGCGTCTCATTTGAAACTTGGAACGTGGTTAGGGCGAACGCAAGGCGCGAATTGTTTAACTAGTTTTTAATTATAAACTCATTAAGTGATTGTTTTAAGTTCCTCCCTCTCATTCACCGTAGAGCTTCACTGCTGCAATCATTTTTTTTATGGGTTTCTTAAAGTAAGTATTATAATTTTATCTATTGTTAAATTGTTACAACCGGCTTTGAAATACCTTACGGCCTTACTGTCACTATAGTTCAGTGTTTGGCATAAAAGAGATTTACGTTATTTTTATGTATTAAACTTTATTGACAGTTTTAATGAAACGGATCCAAAACCTTGTACCAAATATTGTGATTTTTTTCTGAAACGGCGAGTGGTTAGACGAAGTGTTTCGGTAATTAAGATTGGCTCCATAATAAAATAGTTTCAGGGTACAGAAGGTTATGACCGCCGCCGGACGAAGGGTGGGTAAGGGTTACAGAAATATTGAATAGCTTATCTATGCAGGTAAGCTATTTAATATTAAGCCATATATGTTATAACTTACCTAAATATACTATGTATCAACGCTTTTAAAAGATTATGGACTAGTAAAAAATATACATTAACTTGAAATTATATACATTAACTTGAACTAATTATTCTGCAAAGATCATCTACAAAGGTGCTGCAACTGCAGTCTTGATTTCTAGAACATTCACGTATCTTTCAGAACTTTAAATAACATTGACTATGAAAAAACTTTGCGACGGCAAACAAGCGAGTTGTTTCCCGTAACAAAGCATTATCTACCCAATCGTTGCAATCATTTAAACAGTAATCAGGCTTTGAATCCAAAGACCAAGGCCTCGAGAGCATTGGATCATCAACGAAGACAAGGGAAATGATAAATAAACAATAAGCCATTTCTTCTCTGTTAATGGCCCCATTGTTACTAAAGAATCGACCGGAGATTAGTTACAACTTACTCCCGACAGATTTCCAATTTTTTTTTTATTTTCGATGCACGTTTACGCTACTAATTGTTCTGCAGTTTCTTTCTAGGAATATAATTATATTTGCTTAATATCTAGCAGAAGCATTTTAAAGGGAGAATTAAATTTACCAATGAGTCTAGTAAATTGGAAAAATCTGGATGAGGTAAGTTCTCGACTGGCGCACATCGGTAAAGGCTTTTAACTAGCAATGAACTGATGTCGGCTGATGATGGTGTATGTATATTTACAGACACTGTAATAGACTTATAATGGTATATTATTTAGATAGAAGTTAGGCGAAAAACAATATTAGATGTTTGAAAATACATCTGATATTTGATGGAAAGATAAAAGTATTAAACAAAGATGAATGCACTGCACACATTTGGCTAAATATTAATAGGACAGCTAATATCAACATTTATGGTGGCCCATAAAGAAGGAACTTAGTATATTTTTAAACATCAAGAGCACTCGATCTCCGAAAAGATCATTAATGATCCGAAATGTCTCATAGCTGGGTCCCATCACGCCCCATGTCCCAAAACCAATCCCACAATAGAAGTGGATGTCAACGTACGAAAACAGCGAGCCAACACAATGAGGAATAATAGAAACTACCCTCGTACCCGAGTATTAAAAAACAAGTGGGAAACAGCACAATGGGGATCGAACCTGGAACAAGGGTCCATCCACTCTGCGTTAGGGGTGCGCGTGACTTGAATTTTAAAACTTGTTGTTTAACGTAATTATGTTAGAAAAAATATTTCTTTCTAATTTACATTTATTGATGGGTATGCTAAGCATATACTGTGTAAATCAAATCTTCATCATTCTGAAATTTCGAAGCAAGATACATATATTATTTATACAACAAAATACTTTTAAAAGTAACACCTTCAAGTTTCGAAATGTTCCCGAAATGTGACCAGATTGATTTTGGTTCAAAACAGAAAATCGTACTTAGCAACTAATATTAAAAATAAAAGTAATATTTCCGACAACCCTACACGTTTTGCGTCCCTCGTGCTCTAAGCGATGAGTGTATCAATAATAGTTGGATTTGTTTGAATTTGGTCTTATTAATTAACTAAATAAAATACAACGCTACGGTTCTTACCAATAACTTACCCTAATATAAATGAATAACAGAAAAACTGGAGCCCATCGTGGGGCGCGTCAGCCATGATGTTATACGAGTTCATGTTGTTTAGTGACGAATCTCACAAAGCATGTATTTTAACTAAATAAAACTATATTATGATAGTTATAATGGCCATTGTAAATAAATTTAATAAGAATCCAAGACAAAAACGGAAAAACTATAAAGTTAAATTACAGTGTACAACCGAATAGTAATATTGCCTAAGCGCGTGTAATTAGAGCCTAACCGTCAATTAGGAAACGCGTGGCGCCCAACGTGGGGTCACGCATGATACAGAATGTATTGGTCTAATCATACTACGGATTATACAAATGAACCACAAGCGCCCAGCTTGTGATCAGAATTTTATTCTCTTTGTATATGAAACTTATATTCAAAACGAATTTAAAATGTAAAAATCGAACATATTAAAATCGAAAGAATACTCCATGGTGTGCTAAAATGCATCTATAACAAAGCTAACAAACAAAGGACAAATGTTTAAAAAATCAACTGGTCTATTCCAAGCGCATATTCGTTTTTAATCAACAACACTGCACACTTAACGGAACTGCGTATTTTGAACACAATACAAATGGAGCTTCTGTTAGAATTATGAGCATATGTAAACGTGAAGATGATTGTTACCACCAACGTCGAGACACTAACCGAGTAAGAAACTAGAAAAAAGATATTAAAATGACAATATCCGTGGTGTTCTTCAAACAATGAAGGGTGGAGTGGGTTCGAATTTTTAGTAGGACAGGACGCTTGACGAGATCGTTTCAAAATTAAAGTGTGTTCGAGCGAGAGGGATGATCCTGATGAATAGATCCTTCCTCCTCTTTCCGGCACGTGGCCATTTCGGCCATGAATATTGATATCTCTCATTATGCGATGGATGCCTGGTTATAGATTGCTTGTCGACACGTGGTTCGAATACTTAAAAAGTTTCAGGATTTTTGAGAGATTGTAAAATGGAATTAAAGCTATAACAAATTTTTTTTTGCATTGCATTTACACGTAAGTATGAAATCCGTATCTTTATGATTACTAGATTTAAATATTCACTATGAGCCTCCCGACATCCTGCACAAGACATCAAATACATGTTTGTAAGCACACCCGAATAAATTACATAGTGCAGGCTATTATGTAAATCATTATGTTATTTGCACAGTGTGAATGCGTAAATTGAATTTATGAATCTCACGTGTCCGAATTTCAAAGTTATTAAGTAATCAGTGAACAGTATGTTTGGCTGTAAATTGGGTTAAAATTTAGACCGTAAAACGATCATTTTATAGTTGACGGTTTTATCACCATTCAATTTATTATCTAAATACATACCTGTTTATAAAAGAATGCAAAATCTATTAGAAATGTTATAACAAAAATAATTCTAAATAATGTGACAACATTTTGTTTGTATTGATTTGGTACATAAAGAGGTAAGGCATCTACATAACAGTGAGTTACTTTTACAATCTCAAACAATTACAAGAAATTTGAGCCAAGAACATATTTATCACATCTAAACGATTTAAAGGCGCATTTACTTGTAGCCTGATCGGTTCCCCAAATACACGGTGCTACCGCAATGTACAAACGCCCGTCAGTCGTGCGCCTCAGGCGATGGGGGTGGTTGGGGGTGCGGTTCATCCCTTTGAAGTTGCGCCGCCGGCGTCTGCGAACGAAAGCCGGCTAACCGACGCTTAGCTTTGTTTTCTAGTTAAATGACGTTTTCAGGAATTACGAATACCACTGCTACTGACGTGTTTAAGGACTTAGTCCTACGTACCGGATTTAAAAAAATGCCACAAAAATAGGGTCCTATATAGACATTTCATTATTGTTACTGGTATAAAAACAATATCTTACTACATTCTAAAGAAAATGTTTAAAACTAAAAAAAGAGGATATTTAATCACATCACACATTTACTTATGTATTTGGGTATATGTAATGTTTATGAAACGTATCTATGTATGTATAACGTTTGTAAAATGTAATAATGTTTACAAATTGTATTAAAAATGTTTGTAAAATATAATCATGTTAAAAAAATGTAGATACATATAATACATAAGATAAAATGTATGTACTATACGGATATATGACAGCATATATGACCTGAAACAGGACTAGTCAATATTCACGAAATATAATTACATATTCACACTTTTTTCTTGATAGAAATTGACCACAATCAACCACATCTAAAAATATTCCACCGAAATATAGCCCACTTATAAGAGGCACCAGTGTATAGGAATATAAGTGTTACGTAAAATACACATCGACGGAGAGGCCGAGACAGTCCAATCGCGCCCTTTGACATGCTAATGGGGCCCTAATATTTTGTCTACCTTATACTGAACGTGTGTGGATAAACAGTTTGGTGTGCTCCATTATGGTTGGTTGGGTGGTTTGATCCAAATGGACTGGGGCAATACAATATGTTAAAATTTTATTTATTATTGATGAAAACGTTTCTTGCTACTGTATATCAAATAGTTGGAAAACACGGTTTACTGTTCTATTCGTGAAACAATTAATTCCAAAGAATTGAAACGATACACATGTATAAAATATTTCATTTAATAATTTAGTATTAGTGAAACGTATTGTACTAAAAGTAGCGTGGAGCATGAGTAAATGACTTTCCAAATTAAAATGGGTTGGGTGTGGTCGCGTCTCTCGAAACATCTGATCTAGCGTAATTAATACATGGCAGCAGTAATCTATTCTAACCGTAACTTTCTTTAACAATATGTCATTCTAAAACGATTTTTATGTAATCTAATCTCCATATATAAACCTTGACATTCCTTTGCCCTTCCGACCCCTCTATAAATAAAACATACGCGTTACGTAAAAGGGTTTTATGAATATTATGAATTAGCCAATTTGCATGTGACTGATCTATATGAATATTTCTTTGATCTTTCTGAACGCCGTTTAGTTTTTGGACCGCATTTATCGTGTTTTCGCTGCTTTTTGCTTAACTTATAAATACCTGTTCGTGGGGTTTCGTAAATGATAACACTATCCGACCAACAAGGCAATCATATATTAAATGATGGAATGGATTTTTTACTTTGGTAGAGTAAGAAAGTACAACTCAATGTTCTTTTTTATGCTCCACACGAGCAAATCTTCCAAGTTCTATAGAACATTTTAATGTGTCCAGATTGTATTGTTCAATTCTCTAAGGTGTGTGACGTCTGCCAATCCGTACTTGGCCAGTGGGGCAAAATATGGCCTTAACCCTCTCGTTATGAGAGGTGACCCATGTTCCAACAAAGGAATGATCAATGGGGTCGAAAAAAAACATATGTTCATACATATAATGTTTCTTCTTTATTATGTTATATTACTCATTGTTTTTATTTTATTTAAAGTGTAACTAATATCTATATAATAGGTACATCTACAATACGTGATAGTTACAGTAGTTGGTTATCACTTTAGTAGTGCACCTTTCATGGGAATCAATGGCCAGCGGATATGTGTAGTAATAAAATTAATGGGCGATTAACACTCACGTCACACCGTCAATGACAGAACGAGTAATAATTTAGTATTAACTATAGTTTAGTATTTACTAAGTTAGAAGAGATCACAAATACATTTTATTGTACTCACAAAGATTAAACTGCGGTACTGTAACAATGATCTAGATTAAGTACTATCTAACTATTCTCGTTTCTCGCACGCTCGCTGTTAGTCAAACAAGCGTATTACGTACGGTGATCAGTACAACCGTTCCCTTTTAGCGCGACTATAAAATAACACAAACATTTTTAACTCTAATGAGTTTTTAAGATAGCTAATTCGTCATTAATACGAGACGAGCCACGGGTATAAAGATAAAAATCGTTTTATTTATTATGCGTCGTAAATCTTAGAAGGTCTGAGAAGAGACGTTCTTTAACTGAGCCAGTTATGGATATCAATGGAAAATTATGCACTATTTTTTTTTTATTTCGCTGTCACTGGACACCCTTTCTTTAACATCTGCTAGTAATTTATCTTCTAAAGACTTACTCTTTTAGGCTTAGTGGCACCTACATTCTATTGTAGACTGAACATATACAAGATGTAAGTATTGATATTATGATTACATTAAAAAATATTATATGTCTTACGTCACTTAGTATAAACGAGAAATATACGTAATAAGTTTCTCACTTGTGGGGCTGTTTCAGCTTATACATGTGTTTTAGATAATGCACTTCAATATGTTTAAAATTAAATTTTTCGCGGAAGTTTCTGAACATGAATTTCAATTTATCCGTCGGGACTCTTCCAATATGAAACGTACCACATACTCCTTTTTGTCTCTTTATCTTTCTAAACGAAACGAAACCTATTTGAAAAACTTTTAGACAGTTCTCAAAGACTACCGACGACCACCAAATACAACAGAAACAACCTTACGTAAGTCGCATACCGCAACAAACTAAATTACACCCAATATGCGGTTCTTCCTGGCAAGTACCTATTTAAAGCCCAATTGATAAATAATATTAATGATACAATATTGATACACAATTTGATACATAATCGATAAACTCCAATGTCATTACGAGGCAGCTAAAAAAATGCAGTATTATCGGTATACCTCTAGCGGTTAGACAGGACACTTGGTCGTGGAGCGGTATACACTAGAATGCTTAAGTGATCTAGAATTCGTGCCCAGCACCTTAAACTGCGCTTGACGAGATTGCGCAACCGAGATTCGAACCCGACGCCCTCTCGTATCGTGGGTGAGAAAACGTCACGTACCGCGCACGCGGGGAGAAT
>DWMG01003823.1:0-11498 GCA_018244855.1 Elbella merops
GGTTAAACGTGGGAGTGTACTACAATTCCTTGCCTACTCCTCCGGGGATTATAAACGTGAAGTTGCGTTTTTATCATAATAATGATTTTTTTACACGTCACATTTTAAGCTGGCCTAGCTGGCATTTTAAGAGTCCTGGCTGCCAGAACAGCGTGAGCTGTGGCCTGGGAGTCAGTACTTTCTCTATTAGGGTTTTTTACAAATTTTGTTTGCAGTCCTTATCATATTTGGTTTGTCAAATACTAGGTCCTCTTTTCTTTTGTACCTCGCATCTTTTACTGGGAAGGCTATAGCTGTTTGGAGACAGGGGCTGCTGTATCTTACAAACACAGGCTAGAATTGGAGAGTGTTGGACATAGATCTCCACAAAGGGGGTTTTGCCCACAATCCCCACACTGGACAAGCATATTGGGACAATAAACTGTTTGGTTGCCAGAGCATCGTTTGTTGTACAGCAGATCGTACCACGGATAGGTGCGGGTGTCTTGGACTCCTAAGATGGAGCTTGAAATCTCTCACGTGCGCCATCGCAACTCTATTAAAATAAGCTAAAAAGCGTAAAGCGCCATATTTATTTGCAAAATTACAAATGCGTAAACTATAAAAAAATATTTTGTCACCATTTGCGTGACAACATTAAATTGTCTTTGGACATCCCAAAAACAAACAGCTAAGTTTAATTAATGTTTGTACAGGCGGAGCAACGCGTGTTTACACGTTATGTACATAAACACATACATATCACACATATATTTTATGTGTAACTAACAACATATGAGTGTTTAGAGATCAAATACGTTTTAATAAATTACTTTACAGTTGATGTTTGAGTACGTATAACCATTGGGTATCGATTCCCTGATAAATTGTTAACTATTTTGGGTACTTGCTACGCTGTGTATGGCAACATTCTTTTCTGTTGCATTCTGCGGATAATCGACGTGGACTGGTAACTTCGTGGTGCCCACGTTGTAGGTTACGCAGATTTTTATGGACCTATATACGAATTCTTTTGTTTATGTATTTTCTCACTTGCTGTAAAATTAAAGGAAGCCACTGTAAGGAAATTTATCTTAATTATTTTATTTTATTTATTTAAGTACTGTCCAGACTAAGCCACACTTGACCATCGTTCTATAATGCAGCCTTAACCGTTTTTATTGCAGAAAGTAATTTGTGTCGAACAGTGGAAAGATAATTGTACATAACAGTTGATAATGAGATGATAATGATGATGTAAACGGTTGTTATTTCAACTGTAAATTAAATATCATAATATTCTATACTAATTATACCTACTGGTATAAAACAAATTAAATCGACACATAAATCGTATGGAACCTTCAACACCAAAATATGACGTGTTCTGATCTCTATTCGATCAGCTGTTACAGAATTCCCTGACCCCAAAAATACTCCTTTTCGAGGCAAAAGTACAAATATTTGTTTATTAAATACAACATCTAAAAGTATCGTATCGAAAATAATCCAAAATTATAATTCTGAAACACGGTTCTTTAATGTCCGATTAAAATATTATTAAAAATATTAAACTGTATTATAATCTTTAATCTAGAACTTTCTCGACCTGTGCCAACAGAAATATATGGGTGACCTTGACCCAGTGAGGATCCGTTCATTGAATGAATTGCTGCAAAAAATAATTGTGGGCGGTCAGTTCTGTGTGTGCCATAGATCTTAATAACGTATAGAATTGCCATCCGTAATATCCAACACTTGTAATAGTGTTGTTAAATATACAATTAATATAAATTATGTTTATACTAGGTTCAGCATTGTTTTAAATGATCAAGTTTAATAGAAATTTTGTACATGACCTTATATAGATTCAACAGGTGTTTCTATGATAAGAATGAATCATCTTAAAACGTAAACGTATGTTAGAAGTATATTGGCTTTTCAATAGTGAACAGGCGATGGCTTTATGTTATTTTATAGACAAATTACTCCGAAACGGTTTGAACAAATTCCTTTCATATCAAAAAAAATCTATTCAATTAAAAGAATCTATTACAGTTCAGTACAGTTCATTTTGTGATTGATAAGTCATCTGACATTATTTTTAATGTGCATAGAAATATATCTGCCAACAGGTAGCTAGCTTAACTATTGGCAATATTAAAAAACATAAATACATACATATGTAACGAGATTATAAAACATTTTCAAAAAAATACCACGTCATTTCTAAGTCGTATGAGCTCTATGTTTATACTGTAACGTTTTTCCACGGTGCCTAAATGTTAATCGACTTTGCCATTGTATTCGAAAATAGCTCGTGTGTCAAACAACACAAGTAAAAACAGAAAACACTAATATTGTCTCATTAACGCGATGTCATAAATCATATATACTCACAAATTGTATAATAAATACTCGTACATATAATAGTTACATATAATAGTAAGGAAAACTATAATACTAATTTACAACGTATGTAGTTTAGTTGACTGCCTCGTTAGTCCAGTGTTCGCAGCGCGACCTCTGTCCTAGAGGTCGCGCTGCGAGAGTTCGAATCCCGATTCGGGAACTATTGAATTATTCTAACTGTTGTTAGAATAATTCAATAGTTCCCGATTGTTGTTGATAGTGTTGTTAGAATAAAAGCAGTCGTTACGAATAAATTATTTATTAGTTGTGGTATTGACTAATCACTGAACAGTCATCCGTCATAGATAATATAGGAGCGTCGTTACAACGACGGATGTCACTCAATTCCCGCCATCTTTACCACAAACGGAAATAACAATTCGGCAAACTATATAACAATATGACCTTTTTCCGCCAATGTTTTAACATTATTCAACTAGGTTTAGAATATAAAATATAATAAATATTATTACAGTTAAAAAAACGTAACTTCACGCCTGTAATCCCGTTTCACCGGTTACTTTTACGTTCCACTATGGAATACGTGGTGAGCCTATTGCCATTCATCGGGCACATATCTAGACTCCGAACTACTTCTTCTTCTTCTTCGTGTGCCTCTCCAACTGGTGAAGGTTGGCAATCACTTTTTGGAATCTGTCCCTATCCTTTGCGAGGTGAAATAATTTTGGTGCGCTCGTAAAACCAGTCCATTCTCGGATGTTACTGAGCCACGACATTCTTCTTCGCCCAACTCTCCTTTTGCCAGCGACTTTGCCCATCAAAATTATCTGTAAAAGCCGATATCTGTCATACGAACTTTTGCGCTTTCTTATGATAGGCAAGAGTTCTCGTTTTTTGACAACTACTAGAAAATCTAAATAAGAAATTTTTTGTAGTGTTCGACCCGGGGATCGAACCCGGGACCTGCCGATCGGCAGTCACAATTGCAGCCAACACGACCAACGAGGCAGTTATTACAGTTCTCACAGTTAACGCATCTAGCTAAAATATTTTAGCGATTATCAGTCCTGAGAGTATAAAATTACCGGTTCTTATTCATCCCTCGACAACAGTTACCATAATAAAAATGGCAAAAAAATTGCGTTTACATCACTAGTATCTACCCACCTGTGTGGCATCACTATCTGTCAGATATATCGATGACAGTTACTACCGATTACATATGTTTAACAAAAATTACAACTTTCAGTAAAAAGTAATTAAACGACAGCCAAACGAGAACTCTACCTTTATTAATATGTATGTACTCATTGTTACAGTCGCTCAAACGACTTCAATAATACATTTAAAACGGGAAATTGAAAAAAACCACATAATCGTTTAAGTTTAGCTGTATACGCCATTGTTTCGATTCGTTACAAAACAATAGAATACTTTTTATTAGACGATTAATTGAGGAAACTCTTTTGTGATAACGACAAACAAACGGTATCGTTGTTTGAAATAGATCCGTATAGAAATGTTATTGTTATAATGAGTGTACCATCACGACAGGTCCCTTAAGGGGTGAATTCGGATTGCCAATCTCTGTATATCCTTAATGTTTTTTGTCTATTTTCGTCTTCCTTTTTTTTTACTTTATAAGTGTTAACAACTTTAGTAAGTCCTGTTTATATTTTCCATTGTGACTTGGTTCATCATACATTTCTTCCTTAATTTCACCTTTTCAGGAACTGATTAAAAAATATTTTTTATGACTAGTGTCAGTGTTATACTCAACGTCTAATAACACAATTATAAACGTACAAATTGAATTACCGCTTAAATTGGAAACTAATCGACTGTTTTCCATACAACCTCATATAAAACAATCTGAAACAGATCTGTAAAGGTACCTGTGCGGATTTTTCGGGTTTAACTATTTATTTTCTTACGAAGGCAATCTAAGTCTAGACCTATATAGCTTCTGTCGTTACCAAGAATTATCTAGAAGGAAGGTGTCTAATAAGAAGGTTCTGAAATTTTGGCATCAGCTCTTCGATGTCTATGCGTAATTTCCTCTGAAGTAGGCTATCATCAACGTCATGCCAGTTTGTCATCAAGTGTATTCTCCCTCCCCCTAACACCATCGGTAATTTTCTAAGACGCACTTTTTCGTTCGATTATACAACTAGTTATTTTTTTTAAACTATTCCACATAACCGCAATGCGCAACAATAGACAAATCTGTAGCAGCCACAGATTACTGCTGTCGTAATCTTTTGCGGTCAATGGGCTATGCTCTATGGTTCTGTGAAAAGATAAAGGTCGTTGCCACAGATCTCATAACGAAGAGAAATATTTTCCGCTTTTTTTTTCGTGCGGAAGCTGCTGTTCGATGCGTTCTGTATTTATTGTTGTTCGGTTCTAAGTATATTTTATCATGCGACATTAGAAAAGGATAGACGCATTGATCTGCCAATAATATTCCGGCACAGCGGACTACGAACATTTGAGCAATAAATACGAGTATGTGTATTCAGGGATGCGTCGATAATCCATTAGTGCTCAGAAGGTTTTTTTTGGATCGTAAGTTTACAAGCCGGCAGAAGGGTGTTAATTGCCAACAATATAGAAATCACTCATCGCCATTTCGATAGAACTGAATATTTACACCATCCTGAATGAAAAGAAGAATAAAGTTGAAAAAATGTAATACCGTGTTGAAAATATCATTGAAGATACTATATTTTACAGAACAATTGATTGCACCGACAAGTTGTTTTGGCTCATTCAAACTCTAGCCTATGCACAATTGACTTATTATGCATAGGTTAGCAGTGGTTAGCAGAGTCTGACACTACATAAAGAAATTGTGGATTCGATTCCAATCTAGGACAATATTTGTATGACGGGCACTTGTGTTTATTCTGTATCTGTACAATGGAATTTGTATGGATATGATTATCAGCTGCCTACTAACGACGAAGTAGAGTAAGTATACATGCGTATGAATAATTTTTGAACAAATGACTGCAAAGTCTGACCGTACCAAAATATTCATCATCATCCACTTTGCTGCTACACTGCTGGACATACATATGTCTCTTATGCAAGTGCATGCGACAACACTTGATCATTCCAAGATATTATTAATATGAAAATATATTAATAATTTAGCTAAAACATATGCTCATCAGATTTAATTACAAACGTTGCCAGCGAATCGCTATTCCGGCAACGTATTTTTTAATATGTAGTTAGATTTTAATAATTTTCTGCAAGCCATTTCTATCCGACACAATGCTCTATGGTTCTAACATTAATTGAATGCATCGCTAGTAATTCAGCCTTGGATTGAATTGAACACAATATTGTGTCGCAAAAAGTTTGAACCGCGTTGCTCCCCCAGCGGAACGCCTTGTGTGCGGCTCGTCAAGGTTTGTTCTTAAGAAGTCTAGGAACGATGTGCTGGAGCGCGACTTAAAAGTAGAGCCCCTGGATAGGTTTGTGGCCCGGTTGGCAAGGCGTATGTACGACCGAGCCGACAACGGGCCGCATGCCCACCTTAGGGGCTTCGCGCCCTTGCACGACCGTCCCCCTGACGGGCGCCCGCTCCCGCGGGAGCTCGAGGGGCTGGACGAAGCCTAGTGCATGGTCGGCGAGTGACGACTAAAGACAACAACACCGTCTAACGACGGGGTGAGATCACCGGGAGGCAGTTGACCCCCGAGGACTGCCCGTGTAAGGAGGGAAACCTCGGGGCCCGTAACCTCGCACCCATGCGGCGAATCCCGCCGCGGCGTACGAATGACTAGTATTATTATTAAAATATTAATAAGATAGAGTATCACAAATTCGTATGATCATCATTATTATTATGTTAACACTCTAGGTCTATATAATAATATTAACATATGGTAGGAAAGAACCGCTGAAAGTATATTATTTTCAGTTCAAGTTCAGTATTATAACCTTGGCAGTGGGATCATAAATCTGCGTTGCTAATGTTCCAATCGATAGCAACACGCCAGCGACGCGAACCCCTCGCTACGAGACATCCAGACACATAACAGACCCTTTTGTAACCAACACAAGTACAGCTATCGTAATCGCACCCTTCACTACGACTAATTCACTACGACCTTACCACGAATCTAAAGAGCTTGCATATTAATTTTTATGACGCACAAGGTAATTAATAAATCAGCAATTATCTGTTTTGAAACTGAAACAAACGTTATGAAGGATCATGTTGCATTAAAAATCCTTTTAAGACGGAAACTAAATTATTTAACGTGGTAAATTTAATATGTATTTAATGTTTTCCAGTAGGTAATATATAATGCGATATTGATGGAAAGGAATCATTCTGTACCTATAGCAATAAGTTATTACAAAAAATTGAGTCGAACTGGAGTGTTCTGGAGTGGAGGTCGCGACTTGGCAAACATAGCGTAGGAAACCCTGCAGCTAGGTGAAGTGACGATATATTATGTAGGTACGTAAAATGGCTGGCGGTGGTTGGATGCGAAGAGCTAAAGATCGAGCTCAGTGGCGTGCCTATGTTTAGTAGTGGACGGGAGTGGGCTGATAGTGATGATGATAATGATGAACATTTGCTCACCGATACTTCTTACGCTGACATGCGGCTTGCAAGAGTATTTTTATTTTTTCTGCCGTAGAACACTTTTTATGTTACTATTAGTACTTACATAATAAAAAGTTGAAACTTCAAAGTACATTACTTTGAACCGATTTCTACAAGATTTTAACACTTGTTACTTCCGGTAACGTAAAATAAAATCTTAGTGAACTACACGAAAGTTACTTGCGTCTAGGTAGTACTTAATTCAAGTTCTAAGTAGGTATAATAGCAATAAACTCTCATTTCAAATGATTAGTGTCAAGTTATACGGTAAAGTTTCAGTACGACTGTATTACAAATAGTAGGGGCTGCAACGTAGTTAATTCAATCACAAGCTCGTCTACGCATCCCCTCGCTCCTGGCTTCTGTAGGGTTCCAAGCGCCAGACACATAATAGCGTATGTACTCGTTCAATACATAAGGGGGGAAGCAAGTCAATATAAAGTTCGCGCACTCTTTCTGCGCGTCATTTCATACACGTTTCCGATAGCGGACGGCCGCGTCTGGATCCAGGTTTTTGCTGGTGATAACAAAATGGCGGCCTCAAAATATTAATATCTTGCTACAACACGTAAGTGTCAGCAACAACAATTCAAATATTTACCTACTCAATTAAAAGTGGAGTGTAAGGTGATTTATTTTTCCTTCAGTGACTACACACCGACCGCGCCAGCGGGCCTTAGCGCTCCTCCCCAGGGTCGAGACTGCGCGGGGTTTGAAGAGAGGCGAATCAATAGAACAAAACGAGCAAAAACCTTACTAGAAACATGGGATGTTGAAATAAAGGTACGTATTATTATTATTATTATTTTTATTTAACAAATCAGAAAATAAATAAAATCAAAAGGCACCTAGTATGGATTGCGAGCGATCCGATCGATGAGCGATCGAGATAGTAATCATTTATTTATTTTATATTTTCCAGTAAATAGTTATATAAATATGAAATATAAATAGCCATCCATAATTTATAATATATCTGTATTATTAAGGAAATACAGATTCGTGTTCTTAACATAGACAAATCTTATCAAAGTTTATGGAAAATTAAGGAGAAAATTTCGAATCTTCTAGACATTTTGCAGACGCCATTTTGTTTGCGCATGACCGCGTTGTCCAATATACATATAAGACGCATGGCGACATGCGCTAATAGTCGATAGATCCAAATTTGGAAAGAGCGTAAAAGAAAATGGCCGCCACAGCAAATTATTGTTTAATCAAGTTGTTAGAAACGTGACTTGATCATTAAAATAGTTATATTATGTAAATCAGATACGAATAATTTTTATTGTTTTACGTGAAATACTTAATAAAATAAAATGTTTTACTCGTAGATGGAAAACCTCAACGAAGGACCAAATGCTTGGCTGCCCATCCGTACTTGCGGTCGAGCACCTGCGAGAAGCATCTGAACCCTCTTTTGAAGGAACAGAAAAAATTTGCTATTTTATGAAGAGTGCTACTGCTTCGTTTCTTTTTAGGTATCTATTTAAATATTAATGATACATAAATATAAAGAAAGAAAGAAAGAAAATATGTTTATTTTGCGTGATCCGCAGTTACATAAGTACAACATAAAAAAATAAAAGTTACGAAGATACAATACGAATAATAGGAATATACAATGAAAATACAAACTTTACAAATGCAAATACAATGGGCTAATATTTTTTATTTTCAACAGTCCTCCTGACTCAGATCCAACATTATGCGGCTTGTAGCAGCTGGAGGCCAGTGCTTAGGGTAAGTGTGGAGCAATCAAGTTTCAAAAATAGTAGCATTGGCAGGTCATCAGATGTACTTTCCCGGAAATCGTCAGCTGTGGGACAAGTCGCATTTAATTAAAAAATAGTTATTTGTAAGTTGTACATTAAAAGATAACTTGTAATACCAGCAACAATTATTGCAGCAGCAATTATTGCAAGTATTTATAAAATGATAACACAGCTGTATTGTGGGATGCCACTATTAACAAAATGTTTCCCGTTTAGGTACTGTGTAAATATTTCGGAAACTGTGTACTTGTTACTAATGTAGGTGCTTGTTCTTCACTTTGTGCAGTAATACCAAACATTCAGTTAAAAATATTTTTTTTCGACATCGAAGCGAACATATTAAATTTTGTAACGGTTCCCATTGTTAAAAATTTTATTGAGCTGTTACAATTCTATAGGCTGATTGCCTGTATCATCATCATTATGTCAGGCTATTCCGTTCTACTGTTGGACATATGCCTTTCCCAAGGTGTGCCTCAACACTGGATCCTGCCTGTTTAATCATGAAAAAATCGATACTCAAATTATATAAATCTCATAATCATTATATATATATAACGATTTAAGAATAATTTTTATTCAATAAAAATTAAAAAAAGAAAAAGTAAGAAAAATTGAAAAGCCTGAAGTGAAGTTTAATATCCACTATTGATTCAAAGTAGTCCGGCGTAGGGATGTGACGACCCCACCGCCCGCTGGTCGGACACATGGCGCGACGAGTGTGTCTCACCTGCGCAGTCAGTCAGCACCGTCGCGGGTAGGACCGTGCCCGCGTGCTTCTGTCGGTGCCTCGGCCCACCGCACTCACGGCCTCGCAGAGCGGTCCGTCGGGGGCCCTTTGTGCGATTACTTTAGCAACCTTCCCTAGTCCTAACAAATCAAGCCACCAAATGCATTTACAGTATACAGTTATTGTTCAGTCAATTTAATAGCAGTACTCTAAACTTACCAAAACCATCGCAGGGCTTCTTGGCATTCATTCAAGGAAGGCGACATTATAAATTTTCAGTTTATTAGACATTTTAAGTAAAGAAACGAGATTTGATACGAATAAGAGCAAAGTAGAAAACTGTTCATTGTATAAGGCTAAACGCATGGCCGTTGTTCGGCATTGTCTGCCAACGCAAAAGTTGTCGCGCAAAGGACCCAACTTAGTTTACCAATAATTTCTCAATTTTTATGTATATTTTGCTATAGCCTTTTATTGACAAAAGTTAACCGATGTAACCCGGACAAAATAATTTTTTTACAAGAATCGTCAATACAATTCGCTTTTCTTATTTATACGCTTAGGAGATGATATGGGATTTTAAATACCATCCTACCGCTTGTAAATCATTTACGTAATATTTCACAATATAATTTAATTATCTATGAACGTTCGCATTGGTTTGTTTCATTCACATCCGCCCTATTGATTCTTGTGACAATTTGAACACAAAACTTGTCCATTTTACGATCCACACTTTCGTCTAGTCGCAACCAGCAAAATAGGGGGCAAAATAATAATGCCATAGAAATAGGTATAGCGCTATTCCGTCATTTTACTTTTGATTTGTAATAATATTATGTCCCTATCTTTACAACTTGCTACAAATATTGTAATGAATTAGTTATTTCAACTTTTAGGTGTGTAGTTGTATATTTCGCAAAATATTATTGCACTTAACAATATAATCTAGTAGGTGTAGATATCATAGCTGTGTGTTTTATTGCATTGTCTATTTCGGAATGATACATTTATAAAAAACATATTTTAAATATATATGTATACTTAACTTTTGAAGTAGCTGTAAATAACGCGCGGTAGCGACGTGTGTCTAACAAAGACGAAATTATTCACCGGATTCAAACAAGACGTCCGTAGCATGGCCGTGCGTTATTCATAGATATAATTTTCTTAATACTTGCTCGTA
The DNA here is from genome assembly GCA_018244855.1 of Elbella merops. Taxonomy (NCBI): domain Eukaryota; kingdom Metazoa; phylum Arthropoda; class Insecta; order Lepidoptera; family Hesperiidae; genus Elbella; species Elbella merops. The sequence continues at coordinate 10,674 of DWMG01003823.1, forward strand.
TACATTTTGAATACTTGGTGTTAGATGGGTGTTTAGATTTATCATAGTCGGATTATCTTATCGTATTTTTGCTGTAACCAAAATATATAAATGTGTGTATTCTAGTATCCAGTTTAGCGTTCTGTTTTCGGTGTTTAACTATGTTATATTTAGTAAGTTGTAATTTCAGCATAGTTTTCAATTTCACTGTATTTTAGTCTAGGCTTTTGGAGTCAGGCTATCGACACTGTACTGTATCTTAAGCGATCCGAAAAAATCCATTGTCAAATAGCGTACTATCTGATTCTTGTGGCAACGACGATCCTGCAAGACCGCCACCCTTCAGGCCCGGCAGCCACAGGTGTCTTAAAAGTATAAACTTTGACAGTGGATTCGAAAAGAGTTGGACAGTATAAGGAAATGCCCGGAACGAATCCGCCGCAGTGTCACGCAATGTGAGACTTTTTGGTTCTTGTGACAACGTCGATCCTGGATGACCCGCCACCCTTCAGGACTCGGCAGTCACACGTGCCGTAATAGTGTTCACTTTCAGTGATACCCGTTTCGAGCACTTTCTGCTTCTGCTCATTTTCGATTTTGATACATTATCTTTAGCAAAACACCATTTTATATAGCTACAAAGACCACGAATAGAGCAGTCGCCATTGGGGGTTCCGCAACCAGAAACAGAGGTGTTTCATTTCTATGTATTGTTAAGATAACTTTAAATACGAGTTAAAATTTTTAAGAAGGATTTTATTTTGTGATGTTTTACTACTTTTTAAATATAACTCACGATCATCTTCAAATTTCACTCATGGCAATGGTATTGGCAGTATATGTATA
>DWMG01003824.1:0-11496 GCA_018244855.1 Elbella merops
TGAATTTCCATAAACCAATAAACACGTTAATTGTTCTTATGAACCAAAAATGTAAATCTAAAATGTCAGGTTTTTTTGTTTTTATACCGAAAAACATATAATCTTTCAACCCCTACTTTACCCCCTTAAGGATAAAATATTCAAAAAAACCAATAAAAACATAATAACCACTAAGGATCTGTCAAACTGTTTCTTCTTATAGATACATACTTAAGTATGAATATAGTTAGGACGCGAGGCCATTGTCGTATCTTATGACGTTTCCTTCAAAATGCCTATCGCCATGTTATACAGCCTTGGTACAAAGCATGGTCGAATGAATGAAAGACTGAACGATTAACTTTGACGAACAAAACTGAACTAAACCATTCCATAAATAACCTTAGCATAAATCTTTTAAATGAGTATCGTATTCGAATGCGGGCCCACGATCCTCAATTGGACGCTCGCGATGCAAATATATATAAATGTCAAGGAAATGAGGGGGTAATAAAAATTTTAATGGCCTACGGATGTTTTCCTCGATCGTACCTAGACCCAGTTGCGTGAGACTTCGGCGGATAAAACATGAGTCGTTTGATTACCAACAGAACTTCGTTATTATTTGTACATTGATGGCAACACAATCTTGGAAATAGGAAAAGCCAATCAGAATGGATAACTCTCTATTTATTTTTTTATTTCTCTATTTTTTTATTTTTTCTCTTGGTGTACAATAAAGAATAATTGTATTGTATTGTGCCTTGGACATACAGTGACTTGGTGAGTGCGTCGTTTTCGGGTGACTCCATTCATGCACCCTTACAACTTTTGATGTGTTATCGCTAGAAAGCTTTGTTAGTTTTCAAGGGTACGAATATAGACTTGACTGGGTTGCTGTTATTACTACCTTCATAGTGACGAGATCACTGAAAGCTACGATCCTTTTCAAGCTCTTCAATGGTCATAATGATGATGTAGAAGATAAGTCAATTGTTAGGAAAAAGTACATACTAAATAAAACGACTCATGATGGACTAATTTAATACAGTAGGTAATACAATTAAAACAGATCCTTACGTAAGTCACAGATCTGATTCATTCAAAACAGTTACATTCTTACGTAAATCAGTGATCCGATTGATGAATCAATTATGTACGCAAATGGCAAGTCAATTATCAGTCGTCATCTTTTGTACCGACATAAAGCAGTTCTGTTCGCTTTATGTACGAGATAAAGATATTTATTACAGTTTATGAAATGATAACTGTGCAATATGGATGTTTATGTTGAGCTATAATAATCGATGATAGCTGAAAGGTTACAAGTCGTTTCAAACTAGGGTTGCCAGTTCAAAAAATTTTAAATTAATATACATAATTATACTGTAAATTACTTTTTAATTTGAATTCAGAATAAAGACTATAATAAAGAAATAAATAAAAAAAATAAAAAAAATAAAGAAAGAAATAATAATAAAGAAATAAAGAATAAAATATTTCAACAACTGACGGTCATCTCGGTTAACTTAATTATACCTTTGATGGAAAAATAATTTTAGAATTCAAATGCAAAAAAATATATTGATGAAAATATAATTTTAAATTTCGAGTGGAAAAAGAACACGTTGTATTAAGGTTATCGATCGCAACTGATACAAAGTCAACAACAACAGTGATGAGCGCGGCATCAGGTGGTGATGACGTCAGTACAATAATGCTGACAAGACAACGTCACTGCGTTATCAGCGGGTCAGTAGATCACGAGATTGCGCTGTTAATCGCTGTCGTCACTGCGTTTTTATTTAATTATGTGACATCCGCGCACATGCGCTCGTGATAGTTTGCTCATTGTGATAAAAATAATCAATGTGCTAAAAATAACTATACCAAAATAACATTTTTTTTATTTAAAACTATGAAAAACAGGCGGATTTTATTATAGATTAAGGTATAGGTTCTTAAACTTCTTTCGTCTATTGCCCACTTTGAGAATGAATTGCTTTTAGCGCCTCCCGAAATTACTTTATTTTACACATACCTAGCGTTTTATATGAGCCTGATTCTTTTTGAGCGTTAAAACTTACATGCTTAGTAATATTATGACTCTTTACTGTCCCTGTAAGGCTCCAGCGTCGACAATGAGGCGTTATCGTATATTAAGAAAAACTGGAATAATGATCCTACTAGTATTTTTGAAACAATTTAGCACACCTTAAAAACCATTTTAACACCGTTATAACACAAACTATAATACATATGTGTTGCTTATAACAAATATTTCTAGTGTGTAGACAAACGATATGTTTACTATTAAAAATAATTCAAACATACCTATTCAGAAATCCTGATAGTAAAAAAATGTACATTTATTAAATGTGTAGCGCGAAATAATTTGGCGCGAATTTCATTGGCATTTGTTTCATACATATTGCGACCGATGGCGAGTAGAGTAGTTTCGCGAATGTTCCATCGAGAAAGCGTTATTATCTTATTATACATACGATACATCCATCTATAGTCTGTACAAATAAAAGAGAAAAATATTTTCAAAGACTTTCAAAATGAGTTACGTGAACATTCTTAACATGTAACACATAGGTATATAAAAATTTCTCTCGCTTCATATTTTTAGAAGACTAATGGCAAAACTCAATGCTATGAAAGCCTAACAGGCAATACAAGGTAATTAACCTTAATATAACTCATTTCTATTTTACGACTGACAGCCGAAAAAATGTCAGCAAACATAATCGACACCCATGTTGCTAAGAAATCAAACTAAGTTAAATATGTCCCAAATAGATAGAGATAATGATATATCTAGACTCTAGAAGTCTAGATATTTTAACAAAATACCACTCAACATGAATCCATAAATATTAATTCATAAACATTTAGTTTCGTCAATAATCGAGGCCGCATAAAAATTGTATGCCATCACGATGAAGGCCAACTGACTTGACAGGTACGATAAGTGTACCAAAACGGTTGGGTCTAAGGAATTTTGAGCGGCCGGCAACACGTAACCTTGCAGACAGGCGCACTCGGTAAGTCAGTGTACCACGTGACACGCGACTGCATACGAAAATAACACGGGCGTTCTCGGAACTGGTCGCCGGCTGCAAGCGCGGGAATCGCGTTGCGCAAGGTTAGCCGCACGTCGCCCGCCAATGAGCGCGCGGGAACGCCGTGACGTCAGCCACCACGCCTGCGCGCGCCTCCGCCGCCATATTGGATCCGAACAGTTCGCGCGTCGAATGATAACGTTTTACATGTCCGTGCACAATAGGGTTGTCGACTATTGTTCCCGCTTTTAACTTGTGTTTCAATGTTATATAACAACTGTAATGCTGTCTTAGCTCAATTAGCTTTAAAGGCTAAAAATAAATAACGTTTCTAATTATGTAATGTGAAAATATATACGTTAAATAACATGTCAACTCTGCTGAATTAAAATAAAAGTTACAACCCTACACCAGCCCTGGCTGCCGTAATACAGATAATGAAAAATAATTTACGGTCAAGGCTATTTTATTAGAGTTACTGCGCCTTTTCGACCGTTTGATTGAACATTTGCGTCGCGGCGCGCCATGTTTACATTCTCATGCCAATGTTTGTAATATTTCACTTTAACCAACCTCAAATTCAATGGCAAGGTCGTGTCACGCTTTGAATAGTCATGATGCGACGTACATTTGTTTCTGTTCAATGCGAATCCGGTCACTGATCTCCGCTTACAGCCATCATTCAGTAAAATTCAATCTTACACGTTGGGTTCCGTAGTAAGAGGATAACAATTATTTATTGGTTATGCGCTTCGAATGCTAACAAAGTAAGGTTACAATACTATAAATATTATGGGTTTTTCCAGGGACGAAGCTTGGGGCGACGGCGGTGAAGCTCTCACAATGATCTATTGTGTGATGATCTCACGCACGCATCGAAAACGCATCGCTAGAGTCGCCCTACCCATCATCATAATAAAACCACGACCACTTCGTCTTATTCGCTACACAATATTTCCAAAATTGCCCAGAATTTATACATGTATACACACATATCAAACAATTGTTAACAGTTTACTGAAAAAAAGAGCAAAACATTGCTATGCTTATTTAATTAGACCCTGATTATAATTTTTAAATAACAAAAACTTACCCATCATGTGAGACATGAATTTGGATCTGTCCATCGGTGGGATCCACTTCGAAGCCATGGGAAGTATTGCCGGCCAAGTCGCTCCCAGAAGGAAGCCGAGCAAGACTCGCAATGCCAGCACCCAGCCGAACCCTGCCGCGGCTGCGCCAGGTGTGAGCAGCGTGAGCACACTGGCCAGAAGAGTACTGTAGCCGAAGACTCGTCTGCAAAACATGTTATATTAAACTGTGGGCTCTTTATATACGTAAAACCTTTAAAAATCCTATATAGCATAATACTACGCGAAAACACTGGTACTGTTAGATACAAAGCTTGCATGACAAAATACGTTTCTGTATATATTTAAAACAACTACTTTAGACGCTAATGTAACTCTAATCAGTCTATCACGTCCATAATTTTACTTTTTTTTATCTTTAATCTCTGAGAGTGAAAAAAGGTATAAAAGAATGCATGATAATAAATTAGGTATCGGCCGTAAAGAAGTAGCAGTAAATTGTTACGTATTAAATAATTTTCTAATATCTAAATAACAAACTTAACCTAACTCAAAAAACCTGACTTCACCGAACACTAAGAACCTATTCGATTAAAAAGTTAATGATCACATTTAAAAATAACTAAACTCAATCGCTAAATGGAACGCGAAGAGAAACATGTAAAGTATGTATACGCACTTCTCGATACAAAACGCAAACTAATACGTTTAAGTTGGAACGTTAATCGTTCGTATCGTTAATTGCCACCCACATGCCATGGTGTTGTGCGAAACGTTCATGAAACATACATGCATACCTACATTTCACGTATCAACGCACAATACTCAATAACAATCGTAATTTTTTTCAAGCTCGCCCGCATTCGCTGCTCTGGAATGTTCCATTTGACGTGACATGACTCACTGACATACCTTAGCGTGATAAGCGGATTCCGATATTGAGATGCTGTGTGATATTTCAATGAATATTGTATTAACATTAAAAAGGTTTATTACCTAGTGACATTACAATAAAAAGCAATGAACATATGTCTATATATACATCCGGCACTCTATGCCTAACCAGTAAGGAAGGAGTGTCCATAGTATTAATATTACCAGTATCGCTCAAAATTATATGAAAACAGTAACTGAACAAGCAAGTATGTAATTAGAATTGACGTGTTGGTAACCCTACCGTGTGGGTTCGACTTCCAAATATATAAGATAAGAACATTCTGCCTAGCGTCATGTCGTAAAACTTAACAACAAGTATAACAGCTTGGCAGCTGTAAACAGTCGCAATGACACTTCCGTTTTCAAAATTAATTATGGAGCATCACATTTAGACGCAACTGACATCATACATATAACATTATGTTACCAATACATTAATTCCAGTTAAATAGACAAGAATGCAATGTGGGAAACTATTTTAAGCCAATGGAAAGATCGAATGGCCTGCAACATAGTGTAGTCTTGGTGGCATAAACGGATGATTTATTTTATCAGCTGGTGGTGGGTTATATCGCATTTCAGACAAGCGCCGACCGGTTCGTGAGTAATCGGGTGAGTAAGCCGGTATGTGGGACGAAATCAAGTTCGAGTCCAACACCCGTCGGCCCTATTCGCATCCTACGATTGTTATTACATACGCACTTTCGCGAATGGAATTTAAAACTACCCTCAGTGTCAGTGTACCCCCAGTGTCAGTCAAACTGACTTTTTTGGAATGTAACTTCAATAGCTATTGTAATAGCATTGAATAGACATATGTATATCAAAAAGTTTTTTATGATAACAGACGTTGGTTACAAGCATTTGAAATTTAAAAAATCCCAACGTTCGGGTACACCATATTTGTAACGACAAGCATTGGAGCAGTGTGGTAGATTGAGCTGCATGTCGATGCAAGGACGTAAAGCACTGCTTCCAATAGTAAGCTATTATAGGCAGCAAGTTATAAAAAACCCACAACCCTGCTGATCCCCTCACATGACATCATAGTCCAAGTATGTCAGACGGCAAGTAATGACGCTAATTGCAGTTCAAATCGATGGCAAGGACCAAAAGTACAGGGTATTAGGCCTCGTTGACTTCTACGCCCCTTCTATTAACGGTTTCTAGAAAGTTCGACGGGCAAATTGCTCTGAATCAAACATGAGACCGCGTCCGATACATTAATGAACCATAACGCAGATAGATTTAAATATATCGTTCGAATGAGGAAAAAAAAAAAAAACCAGCGGTACATTTTTACTGGTAAAACTGGTTCCTATAAAACATGTTAATTAAAATTGGATATAAGTATAAATTAAAATGTTGTTCTAATGATAAAGATTAGAGCATATGGGAACTGAGATTGATTTTTTCCATTTTCGCTCAGGTTCAGTGGCCGGTGTAAAATTGCAAGCGAGTCGTCAATTAATTTAATCTTAACACGTTTCTCATCCCGACAGATGCGGTTTTCGACCGTCATCTTGTACATCCGTTAGCCACGCCCACTTTGCATTTCAAGCACACTTACTCATCGCGAACCCTTGTACGGGATACAACATATGAAATATGTACCATCGTATTATAATAAGGTTTTTACATAATCTCTAAAACCGAGGAACGTGTATAGTGTGATGATTATAGAAGCACATCAGGTCTGCAAGGATAGAGAGATATTTGGCATTCGGTATTCTCCACCTACCCCGTATAGGACCAGGCTTTAAAATGTATAATAATAATAATAATGATAATAAATAATTGCTTATGTCACATTCTCTTTAAGATCCTATAACGAACATTAGCAAGTGATAGCAACTACTGATATAGGTACATCAAAACATCTTCAAACAAATCTATTACTACCCAGCTATTACTGTAACAGATTCATGCATGACGGTCAAGGTCTATAAGTGAAATCTAAAACCATATCTCTGACGGCATTAAGTAGGAATGCAATGATAAAATAGTCGAGACCACACAATATGAATCGGCAACAATAGCGTGGCAACTGAATATTGCAACTGCAACAATGTGCAACGTAACGTCGCTTAGCAACTGACCGATGATTCAATAAATCTCACGTCTATTGTGAGTCTGATTCAATCGCGTCAAATCATAAAATGTATTGTTGATATAATATATGACAAAACGCTTTGGGCGTCTACGAATGGACGTCAAGATATTTTATTACGGTCCAACGAGCGATTGGACGAAAGTAACAATGAAAAATCATACGATACATGCAAATAGGTATATGAAGATTTATAACGATTGAATGATTTGTCTTATTATTATTATGATTCAATGTTACTATCAAAGATTAATGAACAAATACAAAACTGGTAACCAATTGACATTGTTATACCGAAAAACCATTGTTTATCTTTTTTTATATTTTAATAAGTTTTGTTTGTTTTTCTTTTTGCGCTTTGTACTTCTTGAATGATATTTTTTTTAGTATTTTCTAGAACTGTCATTTTAAAGTTCGACAATAAGTATTTTTCATTAATTATTCTTTCATTTCCTGTGTACATTTTGACATAGCTCTAACTGAGTCAAGCCATTAGGCGTACTGGTAGTCAAGATAGAACGGAAACTGTAGTGATATTAAGAATAAGTACAAATAAATAAGATGTGAGGTGGTAACAGAATGTGTATATTTTTCAACCCTTTTATCAGTGCAATCTTAGACAGAGGTCTCTTCTCAGGATCAGACGGTTAATGTCATAGTCTACCACCCTGGTCAAGTATGGGTTGGCAAACTCCTCACACCTTAGAGGGCATTTCTGTGTATATTACCTGGCGCCAATGACTTCCGCCAAACGCCCTCCTGGCAGCTCCGTCAGCACGTAGCCCCAGAAGAAGCAGCCCAGCAACATGTTCTTCTGTTTTGTGCTCCAGGCGTAGCGCGTCTGCACGATGTGCTCTGGATGCTGGATACAATAAAACTGGATTGCAGTTACATAAACAAATAAGGAAAGCACTCGAAACATCACTGGATGGTGTTCTACATGGCGCAGAACACAGGACCGACTGGCGAGCCACTGTCAAGAGATTGATGACGCAAAGGAGCCACGATCCTCAGCACTGAAGGAACGAATCACGAAGAGAAAGAATCATAGAGTGCGAGAGAGCTTGATGGGGGTATGAACTGGGGCAGGCTGATGATGATAAGTCATTATCTGCGTTTTCTGTCAATAAATTATGTTACGAAATGCTGTTTATGAAATAAGTTATGAAATAGTATTTACAATGTGTCAATTTATACCTAAAAATTACCAGCTGTTGCAACAGCAAGAAAAATGCACTTACAACAAACAATTTGCTACGGCAATGCAGTGTTGCTGTATTCCAATTCGTTATCTCAAGCAAAATAAAGATACTATCGTTATATTTTGAATCATGCAACTCTGACATTACAAATTTAATTACAATTATTATTAAAGTGTAATTAGCTACTGCGATAATAACTATTATTTCGAACTAAATTAGTATTTAAATCATATGTAAATTTATAATTATTACTTTAAGTTTTTAAGTTTCCTTCTAGTAATTAAAAATTTATTGCAGAGCAGTTATTCATTTTTTGGTATTTTTTCCTCTATTAAATTTGTGTATATATGAGAACGGTCGGCCGTCCAAGGTATCGCTGGATGGATGAAGTCATGAAAGACCTGCGCGAGCTTCAGGTGGAAAATTGGCCAGAGGAAGCGCAAAACAGATCAAAGTGCCATATCTTGGTATCGGAGGCAAGACTCATTTCGGATCGTTACGCCATCTTAGTTAGTTAGTTAATATATGAGAACAAAATAGTGTATAATGACGTCATAATCTCAACGGGTCTCAAAATAATTGCAGTGTATCACAAAAATACACCAGATGCAACCAGGTATATAATTAAAAGAAGTACATAACATCTCGCCTGTAATCCCCGAAGGGGCAGGCAGAGGAGTATACTACACACCCACGTTTCACCAACTACCTCGTTTAAGTTACATGGAAACTTAAAACTTCGTTTAAGTCTCATAGAATAGGTGGTGAGCCTATTAAAAGAAATAAATTACATCAATGAGTTGGGATCGAAGATAATATAGGTACATTAAGTAATGAAGTAAATACAACGACTTGGGAAATAAATAAAAAATATATATTATTATAACGTCTGATGAGATCAGACCGCGACTGTATTTTTAGTAGTGGTAGGTAGACTAATACTACCCCCTTGTTACCAGTTATGTTCTACATCTCATCTAACAGGTGGTGAGAATATTGCCATTATTATTATTAATAATATTTTCTATTATTATTATTATTACAAAGATCTTATCATAACAAAGTAGCGTGGCATCTGTTCTACGAGTCGCGTCCGACTTCCGTACCAGGGCGTACGTTTCTCAGAACGCTCGGACACACATCAGCTCGCTGCACACAGACAACAGGAAATCTGGCGAGAATGTCCACGCATGTCACATACAAACATTCTATCAATATCATTTAAGCTACCAAAGTACGTAAGTATTTTTATTTACAAGACTAAATACATTATGTTCGTATATTTTCAAATTTAATTTAGTATAAATATTATTTTTAGAAAGATGGTGTAGACGAAAAGAAAGTGTCAATCAAAGGTGCATTTAGAAAGTGTATATTTTTTAATATTGCTAAAGTAATTGTACTTATTATTAAAATAAATAAACGAAAAATTCAGACAATTATTATTAATATGTGTGTGTGTGTGTGTGTGTGTGTTTGTGTGTGTGTGTATGTGTGTATATGTGTATGTGTATGTCTAATTAATGGCTCTAATCTCTCCATCTCACATGAGCGACAGCGGGATATGAATGCTAAGTAGTTACTGAGTACCATCAAAAGTGCAGTTTCGTACTAAGAAACAGTACCATTCATAATCGCTTTCTTAAGAATACTAAACAGATCTTTCTGGAAATAGTTTCACCAGCATTAAGTAAAATTCCACATACATGGTCTAACCCTATTTAATGTACTGACTGATCTCTACCTCGTTGGTCCAGTAGTTACAAGCGCGACTACTGATCGAGAGGTCCTGGGTTGGATCTGCGATCTGTTTCAAAATTTCTAGTAGTGACTCGAAGTTTGGTATTGTGCCTGGTGCATGGCAACAGACTCACCACAATAAGTTGTGAGCCCATTGCCACTTGGAATCATAGTGGGACGTAAACGTAACTGGTGAAATGTGGGATTGTAATACCTCTGCCTACTTCTTCAGGGATTGCAGGCGTGACGTAACGTTTTAATGTACTGATGCTATCAGGTAATACCTCCGTGACATTCATGGATCCAGTGACATTGGCGATAGCGGCGGTGCCGTTGCTCTTGTCATAGATCATCTCCACGACGGCGATGGTGAAGTTGACGCGCAGGGCGTAGTTCAGCATGATGCCCAGCAGCACCATGATGTTCAGCACTTGCACGCACGTCAGACATCCTGAAACAATTGGGATAATAAGTATCTATGTATATAATAATATGTTGACAGAACGATTTTCTATATACTTCTAGCTATAGTTCTTTCTTGTCAATAACATCCAGACTTTCTTCTACAATGGGATTCCTATCCGTTTGCAGGGAATCACAATAGGCTCCCAGGCAAAACGAATTTTCATGAAATTAAAGCATGTGACATGACTTATGAAACTGGAATATTCAGGACATGACTTAACAAAAAATTCACATTAAACCGCACAATATTCAAGATAGTTTAACATCAATATACTACAGTATGTCCTCAGAGGATATTTCAAAGAAATTAATAATAATTCTTGTAATTTTTTTAGATGAAATGTATTTGAGCCACAGGAGTATTTATAATAAAGGTAGTTAAAAATGGATACGCAGTGATTGTAGGAAACGACAGCTACCGGTCTGCGTGATCAGATGCTTCTGTTTAAACTATCATATTTCAATACCTGTGTACGAGTTTATGTCAGTAACAAACAAAAGACATGGCTGATTGACTGTGGACAAGATCGATATCACTTACGAGGAAGTCATAACACATTTGTCTTCTGTTACGACATTTCTATAAGAAATGATTTATCTTAAATAGAAATTCTTGACCTGGAAAATATTTGGGGATTTTGATCAGGCTAACTCACACGTGTCTAAGCCGCGAGCTGCTGCAATCCGCAGAAGCTCACAATAGAGCTCGTACAAGTCAAAAGTCGGTATATCTCCGAAGAACAATAGAAACGCCGGTACATAATGATCTTTTTTTTACTATTAAATGTTTCGTGAGTGTTTATACACATGATTATAAACGTACCAGCTTAACTCACGTACGTTTTTCGGGGTGGCCCTCCCGAAAAACGTACGTGAGTTAAGCCGGTACATACATAATGATCATT
>DWMG01003825.1:0-11496 GCA_018244855.1 Elbella merops
AACTGTTACTGCTTAGAATAGTGTAACGAAAATATTGTTACGAAAAAAAATCATTTAGTTAAGTGTCATGGTTTTCGCCATAAGCCGTTACCAGATCGGAAATATAAACTGAATAAGGTATAGAAAAAGAAACAATTTTTATAATATAAATTAACATATTTTTTGTTATTGTTTCAGATGACAGCAGTAGAGAAAAGTTCAAGACGGAGCAAGAGGTAATGGAATTTTTTATTTGTTAAATTCTAACGGATTCTGACATTAAATTTTTTTACAATATATTACAAATTAATGTCTTTAATACAATTCTGAATAAGTTGTTTCAAGGTTCAAGGCCTTGTGCATATGTAGCCTACCTATCTATAGTCTGCATTATCATAAAAAAAACATTGTTTAACACCAAAGATATATTTTAGAAAATTTTGGTCTATGTAAGCTTAAAATTTTGAACACTGACTAAACGCTTAATCAGAGGAGATTAATATTGTCCATGATAACGAAAATTGCAATAATATTGAGAACCAAAACAATATGTCTTCTAAAAACAAACTGGCATTGAACAATAATCTTTCCGAGCGATGTGTGGTCGAGTTGCAAAAAAATTCTTAGTACCGGTAAACCTTTGATGTTATCTAAAAAAGTAATGCCGTGGCTAATGTAGTGGACAAATCGTGACTGAATGTCGGCCGAACAACCAAGACGGTTCCATCTTTTTTGATGTACGCATTAAATTAAATTTTCAACGTGTATTATGTCTGTTTGAGTCTCATCATGAGCTTATTGTGGCAGATTAGATAACTGGTTGCCGAAGTTGCATCGGGCCTCACAGCTGCTATCTGTGACCCAATTCAAGTGGCTATCAGGTGGCATAATTCTTTTCACAAACACTAGTAATAGTGTCGTAATATTCATAATCCCGTTTGCTTTGATAGTGACTGTAAATATGCACTGAGAATTGGATTACAAATGTTATAACGATGAAATTGTTTTAAGATTGAATGAAACTGCAATTTTCTGTAAATTGCGAAATAAACTTAGTTTTACGTAACCACGCAAAACTGGCAAAGTATACCGTAGCCTAAATTTTTGGCATCGAAGCAATGATAAATTTTAAATGGTCCATGAAAAGTCCAAACACGACTTAAGGCAGTAGGCGGTTAAGTATCTTATGTGCGCTTAATATTTATTTTATCGTCAGCTATTCCGAACGTGTTCTTATTATGGATTCTACTTTTTAGGGCACTGAAAAATACTTAAATTTCTTGTAGGTAGTATCTCAAGACTGTTTAAGAATTCATTTACAAAATCTGTTTGTTTGTTAAATGCAATATTATCTATTCGATGTGATTTAGGAACTATAGTTTTGTCGTAACTATTTAAAAATAGGTGATATTTCGCCAATAAAATTGGTAGAATCGCAAACCGCATAACTAGACAGACGCAGAACAAGGCGGTGGCCGTCATTACGGATCCCGCAAGTTTATCTGCGCGCCCGCAGCAGGTTGTAATCGAAATTTACGATTGGACCGCACTCGCCGGCGATCGGATCCGCCTGACTTGCCGACGATTTACGACACGTCCCACTTAATATAATGCTGCGACTTGATCATTTTCTTTCTGTTCATACTCTACTTCTATATTATTTTTGATCAAATTATATTCTTTCTATACAAGTTGCTCAATTTTTTTTTTCAGTTTATTATTGAAATTTTAAACTTCGCAGTTTGGTGAAATATTTACGATTTACGACCAGATCTAATACTGCAGCAACATCACTTTGACCCCGTCGTTTCTTCTTCTGTCTTTTCTATTTGTTATAAAGTTAAAGTATAGGAAGTAGTTTAAGATCAATTATGTAGGTTTTATAGGTTACCTAAAAGAATTTAATATAAGTATGAATATGTCATGTACTCCTGTCAATTTTATTACACCCGTATATTATGAGACGGTGCAATAATAATATTATGGCGCTCTAACGTTTTCAGCTTTAAATTAATATAATCATGATATATGTACATATTACTGCTATAAAACTCTACATTAATCGCTATATTGGTAATTTTATTAGCAAATAGCTAGAAAGTTTTCTAACGATATATTTCCTTGTGGGGCAAAAGTTCCCTAAGCAGATCGTTCTCGGGCAACGGTACTATCAGTGTGAGTTACATATCCGTGTCTTTCTCGTGCTATCGCTCAAATTGATGAATGCTCTGCGCTCGTCAGCTGTTCCCGATACTCTTGGATATCCGGCTGGTTGGTCCCTTAACTCTTTTTTTCATTGTAGACCCACCACGATTTGAGAATGTAAAATTCAAATACACTTGTCTGTGGAAAGTCTCTGACTAAACTGGCACCTTAATTTATCTTTAAAAGTGATTCTGTCTATTTCATTTTGCCAGCGGTGTGAGGATTAAACGTAGTACCTATGTTTTGTGTGAAAAACCTTGGATATGATTTACAAGCGCAAATATTTATATCACAATGAAGTAATCCGCATCATTTTATACTATAATAGGTTAACAGGTAGGAAGTAAATGGTCTTCACCGTGCTAGTGTTGTGCTGAAGTTTAGTGAGCTGGTGGGTGGACAATTTGACTTAAAAGGATACGTGTTGGTCGTCGAACTCGCACCCATGGCTAATTTCAAGGAAATAGTTCTGAAGCTAAGTGAATAATATTGACTTTCTTGTTCCTACTCATTCAGTGTTTTCTACTTGACTTCGATTTATTTTAATAATGGAATTCATTAAATAATGTCGCTTTTTCTAAATTGGGCACCGGTACGGTAGGTACGTGACGATTATCTAAGATTACATTTCTTGTGGTGAAACTACTAAAGTATTGGCAATGAAATTACTTTGTAATAATTTTGACCGCATACACTTATTACGTTAGTGTAACAGTAGAAAGTGTTGCTAGTTATTGTCTAGAATTGGTTGAAAATCGAGCAATAGGCTGTCAAATTAATTTTTGATTGTCGTTTGCGGTGCCATCACCAAACGGTCTGATGATGTTTACGAATCACTAAAGAAAACCAACCACCGCGTTTGGTTATAAACTAGTTAGTAGTTTTACAACTATACGTATACAAGCTGAATACTCATTACTGCTATCGTGATGTGGTCTATAAAGCAGCCGCAAGAACTGCTATTCATAATAGCGGTAATATTATCCTGACGTAGTTTCCTGTGGCAATAATCTTGTATCTCTTTATAGTCATAAAATTTAGTATGCCTCACATTCAATTGTAACTTGTTTTCAAGGATCCGAGCAATCTAGGTTCAATTACAGCGACAGCGGTGAGTTAAATACAACCTATACGAGATTAGCAGGATATTTCTTCTTAAATTAAAAAAAAAAATGTGTATCCCTTGAAACGGTGGAGTTATCTCGTAAGGAGCAGGAACTTGGAAGGAAACAGCATGACTGAGTAACTTGACTGGTCGGTTTTGCGATAAAGATCGTACGGGCGAAAGTGAATCGATTATTGGTAACGATATTGGATTATGATAGTCGTGTATCGATAATGCGACCATTTGGAAAATCAAACCAGTTATCTCTCTCAACGAGCAACGCTCATATTTCCAATACGCATACAATGTTCCCTCTCGCCCATTCTGCTTGGCATGCATAATACATAAATTTATGATGAAATACCCCGGAATCCTAGAGTACAATTCAGATGATCTTCTTAAGTATTTTGCATTAATGATGTAATGCAGAACATACAATTGATAGTGAATTATTATGCTCCTCATTTTCAATTTGTGATATTATATCCATATATTTTGGATTCGAACTCGTCACTAACCTTGTCGAGCTCGATCATCACGGCAATTAAACTATAATGGTGCGATATTAAGTACGTGGGCATTTGCAACAATCAGTTACAAAATTACGAGAGGAAGTGTCCGAGACGATGAATCAAGTCGAAGCCATTAAACTGCATGTTCCTCTTTAACTGTCATATCGTATGAATTAAAAATAATTATACTTTTTAGTTGCATGTAACCACGTTCGCTACGGACAATAAATCAGCGATTGCCTGATGTTTGCCATTTTCATCTTGTATATCATCTGCTTTTGTGGTAAATATCCATCATTACGTATGTGTAAAGTTTTACGCGGCACCGTTATTATTCATCGAGGCTTTTAGTGAGGAAATTATCGACTTGACGGCAAACTTTTAACTTTACCGATTAGCGTCGGGAGCAGCTCCAAACTGGTTTACGCATTAGCTTTGACATGGAAGTCATGCCACTGATTAAATACAGTGTTTCGTTAACGATCCTCCAAGACATTAGTGATTCTGCACATGTTACACGCGTGAGAGATAATTATGAGTCCGTGGATTGCGATCATCTTATAACGTGTCATTACCAACATTTTAATTATTTCTGCTTCATCGGGTAACTCCTTCTTTCATATTTCCTAACGCTCTTCGTGTTTTGGTAAGAGAGACAGTTTTCAGTAGAGTGTTAAACGTCAATGTTTTGCTTGAACTTTTTGGACATTTATTTTTTTCAACTTGACATTGTGTTCAGTGAGTCATAACACAATACAGGTGAGGTAACATCACCGGTTACATCCGTTACGCTAGTTGTTTCCTCCATTGAATGACTTCCGGCACAACAATGAGCCCGCTTCGGAAATCTCATTTGTATTGTTTTTACTCTCGTACAAATTAATTTTATCACGTTTTGGTTAATTTCGGTATTACGACTCTTTGTAACGATTAGTGCGTAAAAATATATCTCGAAAAATAATTAGTCATTTATGTGTTATCTAATGTTGTTGTTGAACGACATGATGTACAATTAAAGTGATTAAAATTCTCGACTTACAATGTCCGTTGCATAATAATAATAACACTAATAATTTTATCAGTAGATAGATAATTCCTGGAGAATAAAAAGGTTCGTGTTAGACATATAACAATGTTGTTTTAGGTAGCCCATGGTTCTATCTTCCATTTCCCTACGATAACCTAGTATGTTTATTGACCTTGCTACTACGGGATATTGAATTGCACGCACGTAGCAATGACTTATGCCTATCTGTGTTACACTTACAAGCAAATATTTCCTAGAATAATCTGTGTTGAACATTGTCCGAGATACTTCATCTGTATCGCTTACCTAAGGTGGCTGTAAAATGACCGAGAGTCGCAAATCTATTACCGATTGCCATAAAATATTCGCCGTTTATGTGTGGAAAGGATCAAATTGAGAAAAACTCTTTTCAGTCTATTCAAAACCGGTGTTTTTAAGACCAATTCTTTTCTTATCATGTTGTACTGCTTTTATTTCTGTTTTTTTATTTTTTATTTATTAACTCGTATACCTACTTCATTGATGTATGATCATAAATTGATGTATGATGTTTGTGATTTTTTTTTAAATTATATAATTGCTATCCCAATTAGAATTGTATTAGATATTGAAAGAATACAAACAGACATACACGTCTTCACGCCAAGTCCCTTATGGGGTTGGCAGAAATATTGAAAGAATAATCAAGATGATTATATCTTGATGAATCGTTATTCGTATTCATATTCCTATTCGTTCGCAGTAGATTAAAACTGTAAGGTCAGACTGTTCTATGTCCCTCTTAATTGACCGGATTATATCGTGGCAACTCAACTGCGGATTCGGCCTTAATGATATTAAAATCGTACTTTAAGCATGGTGTTGCATTAGCCGTTATTACCTCGTTTTGCGTGTAATTATTGCGTTGTACGCTGGATGAGACATTTGTAACGTGACATTAAAATTTCATATCATTTATATTTTGAAAGATTTTAATGATAATTTTTGTTTCGTTTTTTAAACAACTGATGATTTTTAACATCTAGTGATTAAATACTAATAGAAGGAAGGTTACGATAGGAAGTAGGTTACAAATAAAACTAGACCTAAAAAGTTCTATTCTTAAATTCCGAAGCACATGTTTTTCTGCGATTGACAGGAACTCATGAAGAAGAACCTGGTTTAAATCGGAATCTAACACGGCTATGCTGAAAAAAACCTACAAAAAAAACGCGCCTACCCATAAATTATTCATATATACCAATATACCTAATATTAAACGTCATGAAACGCTTAATAATTGTAAAATATGCAAAAATTAGGTATTTAATTTAAAGTAAGTTATACTTAAAGTAAAATAATTTGATTAGACCGTTATTTAATAATATTGTGAGGTGTAGCCCGATTTATGTCACAATTGAAGTAACTACTGTGTGAGGTTGTCAACCTTTCATATGTAGTAGACAGGAACTCGTCTTGATTGTGATAAGGCACGGTACTTGGTAGTCTACGTGTAATGTTACCAGTTTTAAGTTAGACTTTAATATTATCAAGAGCCTTTGTATCTCAGCTAGATAATTAAACTGTCAATGATTAAAATAATTTTTGGTATTTGCACTCAGTTTTTCAAGAATTTCCTAGTGTGTTCCTTATATTTCGACATAAGCACGATTGAAGCATAGTTAATTCTAGATCATTCCAATTATTAACAGTTGTACTAAGTTATTCTAGAACTTTCTAGCGCGTTCCCTACATTTCGATATATTATGTAGGTAGTTATGATCGAAAGTTACAGCAATTAATGGGCAGAGCGATCTTATTGTAAATAAAGTGTGTCTGTCGATAGCCGCAATAGGTAGGTACAACTCTGTTCATATCAGATGGCTTAGTTAAGCACTTCGTTAGATTGGTGTTCTGTTATTAGGGCGACTTCGACTCGCCCTCGGCTACCATTGAACTTGACATAGATTCGCGGATTCAGTTTTGTTCTATGCAGAGAAATTATATATCTGTTGTGCGGTTAGTATATTTTGCTTCGTCTTTGTTTTTGGGATTTTTTTTATTCATTTATTCATTTATTATTTACTGCATACCATATACAGGCATAACAAAGGGCGAACTTAATGCCTAGTGGCATTCACCAGTTTTTGTTGTTGTCGATACATTGTTGCAGTGTTTCACAAATTTTATAATTATATAAAGTCAAGGATCTTTAACCATTCTCATTCTGAGGGGTTAGACGTATCCAACAGCGGAACTATAAAAGGATTGTGATGATGATGAAAATATCATAAACAAAACAAGAAAAGACACCACAAATACTAATAAAACACCGTGGAAAACAACTTGGATTTTCGCGCACCGCAATGTATTCATTAAGTAGCCGAGTTCTGACAAGAAAATACATATTTAATTCTTTCATATATCATCATTGTCTCGATCGTCATTGTACAAATAAATACTTAGATGCGTTATCGCAACACAAACGCCAAGTGTGAGATAAGATCGCGGCGAAAGATGGATAGGATAGTGTTAGAACAACCGTTACTAGATGATAGAACTTCTAATAGGTAGCAGGGTACGACTAGCAATCTTAGTGACAGTTAGATTGCTTTTACCCTACGGTGGAGCAGTGCGCTTGGAAAAACGGGTAATTTCGTTAAACTGTACGTCATCGCTCGCGTTGTAACGGACGCCCTTGAAACTGATACCCGCCCACAAGAAAATGTTGAGAGACCATTTTGAGTACACTCCTTTTGTAAAATCAATTTTAGTTTTTACGGGAAGAGGTACAGTGGTTATTTAAGCTGGGAGGAAGGTGTACGAAATACTATATATAAATGGGCCAGACCCAATATGAGTTAGGCCGAGAATAATACCTCCTCCTCATATACGTATGTTAAATTATTTTCTATTCATCGACCCATTATAATTCCACTGTTGGAATATGGGTCTCCTCTCATATTGAGAGGGTTAAGGCCTATTTTCTATTGCGAAATATTTTTGTTTTATGGTCGTAAAGTTGTAATTTGAATTTTCAAATAGCGCCTTACATCTCAAGAGTCTGGCAGTACGATGACTAGAATCGTGCAACTAATGGACACGCACGAAGACAAGTTCTTCTATTTATCATCTCGATTTTGTACTTCTTCTTCTTAGCGTGTCGATGACAAACACATTCTGTGATAGGTCCCTAAATGGTTTTAGCCCAGAATTTTGCTCCTTGTACTGTGAAACATAAACACTTACATAACATCATGCCTGTAACTCCCAAAGGGATAGGCAGAAGAGTGTAGTACACTCCCACAATCCACCAGTTACATTTAACTCTCATGGAACAGGTGGTGCGTCTATTGCCATGCACCAAGCATAATTCCAGACTCTGAGTCACTACTAGAAGTATTAAAAAAGAAAAATCCAATAGTACCTGACCCAGGACCTCCCAATCGACAGTCACACTTGTAACCAGTCGACCAATGAGGCAGTCAATAATAATAATGTATTATTAATTAAATGCTGACTAGTTGATTTAAATTATAATACTGACTTATTATGAATTAATGACTTGTGTTTGTTATTTCATGCTCATAATTATTATTATTTTCTTCATAGTAATTATAAGTTGCATATATTATTTGTGTATTTAGCTTAATTCATTAAAAGTTCATTATAATTATATAGAAATAATTTTCATTTTTAATAAATAATTATTGCAATCCCTAGTTTTATTGGTAATGTAAGTTGTGTTACAAATATATATTTTTTTTAAATTACTATTATTCTTAATATAAGCCGTTCAAAAATATTTAAAATAGCATAAGTGGTTACATAATATCTGTGAATATGTTAAACTTTGCAATAGCATAATGTTATCATTCGAACTAATCTCAGGTTAGCTAGTTGTTAGGCCAGCTACATCATATAGGTACTCTGTATACAAAAAGAGAATTCATTATCACCATCATCAGCCTATCTCAGTCCACTGCTGAACATAGGCCTCCCCCAAAAAGGGGGTTTATGCCTGTAATCTCCACGCTGGACATGCTGGTTGGAGATTGCAGGGCACAGTTTTTCAACAGCTGTTGCTGCTGAAACTTTAAATATACATATAACATCAATAATTACTGGAATCCTTGACTTGTTATGGTGAAGGTCTAATTTATGTTATAGTCACATAAATTTTTATCTCATTTTGCTCTCAATAAAGTTTACTTTGGTCTGTTACCTCTGCAGATCTACACTCGGCCATTGTGGTGGAGTTTAGTTGTAAGCCCTGTTACTCTAAAATGGTGCTAATGTCCAATAAAATTATAGAATGATGTGAAAATTGACTAGATGAGGTGATTTTATAATAGTTTCATAACTTGTTTGCAATCAGATCTGTTGATACACATTTATGACAACCTATTACACCATAAGAAAAAACCAACTCATCAGAACTTGATTCATACTTGTTACTAATACTTCAGTATCCACAATTGATAAAATTATTTACACACAGAACACAAGTAAATATCACAATACAATTTCTGATGGATTATTGCAGTCACTGGATTGAAATCTATAAAACTTTTATGTAACCAGTCATCCACTGGTGTAGATCGTGTTGCCTTAATAAGATCCAATATTTTAATGGTATATATAATTTATAATTATCATCCATCCATATGGTCCATGAATTTTATAACCTAAAATATTTAAAGTTTCATAGTCCATGTTCATTCTGTTGTCTGTATGTTATGTGTTGAGTATGTATGTTATATAGAATGTAATGTATGAGTTAGCCCAATTGTAAAATACATATAATTATAGTACTTCTATAACTGGTGAGTGGCCATCTTTTGCACAGGCTTAATCAGCCAGGCCAGTTCATAGAGAGAGAAGACACTGCTTTTAACCAATATGTTAAGATAAAAATAAGTAGGCTTTTAAACTTCAGTTGGATTTGAATTATTCAACATTATTGTCAATTACCTATGTTCTAAATTTATGTAGATTATTATGTACTGTATGTAAATAATATGGTTTCCATTAATGTGTATCTGCTGTCTGAGTACCAATTAGTACAGTACAATTTAATATTTGAAGGGTGCAATTAATTTTTACTATCCAGGTCATCTATATTAGTGTTTGTTTTGTGCATTTGCATAATAGGATAACATAACTGTTACTGGGGTTTTCTAATTACAAATTACCAGTAGTACCACAGAGTCTGGATGTGTGTCCGGTGTAAGTCAATAAAAAAATCACCCATTATTAGATGGGATGAATAACATTATTGGTGAAAAGAGGGAGTACTACTCTCCTTTACCTACCTCTTGGGGAAATATAGGCTTGAAATTATGTTATAAGTAGCAATAAGGATCAATGTAACTAATGATTGACGGCGGGCGTAGATGTGAGGCGCGGGGCATGTGGGGCGCAGCGGCGGGCTGGTGGTGCGGCGCGCTGGGGGCCGCACTGCTGTTGTTGCTCGCGCTGTGCCGCCGGCGCGGCAAGCGGCCGCCGGAGCCGCCGAGCGTGCGGCACGTTCAACAGGTCACTCTGGCTGCTGGTGTCTAACATGCGTTGCATGGCCGCATGTGACGCATATCGCATTTTGCCCATGTCTCATGTCGTATTTAGTGTAGTTTATACATTACACGCATCAGATCACAATGTAACCTATTATTGTGCTTTCCCTTCCCGTAGATTTTCTATATCATATCCCTTTGTCGTACTGCACTTTAATTTTCGGTCTGCGTTGCTGTTTATTAGTTTGGGGTAATAATGCAATTATTTTAAAGCTTTTCACGCCTGAATGCCTAGGTATCTATTTCTTCTATATTGATATGAAATAGACGCACGCTGAACAGAGATTCCTCCGCTGTCATATTTAACAAACTACTCTCATCTAAACGTTTATTTATGTTTCAAAAGTTTATGATTTCTATTATTCTACTTCTGATTTGTTAGTCAAAAACGTATAAAAAAAAATTGAGGATTTTTTCCAACTTATTCTGGAACGTATTACTGATTTAAGTCACATGTATTGGATCTGACATTGGCATAAAGATAATGTATGGATTGCGGGCACTGCTCAGCTTCATTTGGTTTGCATGCTCGCTTGCTTATTTCAAATTCAATTTTACAAGTTTGATATCAAGGTAAGGTACGTACAATGCATATTTTTGATGAACGTCGAAGTTGAACGTCGAAGTCATATTGCTACTATTACAAGCTTGTGCTTCCGATGTCTTTATACACCGCTGAATCACCCTACAGATCGAACACCTGAAGCAAGTTATAGAAAATTCTCGATACACTTTTTACTATGCTGTTAATCCGTACGTTAAGTACTGTCACAGAAATGATCACTTTGATACGGAAATATTAAAATACGAGATAATTGAGAGTGTGACTGGTTATATCTGACTATTCACACCTGTTCATATTTCTGTTTGTTGGATTTATGTAGGAACGACAAAAGAAAGGCCTAGTATCGATCCCTTTGGTGACACAAGAAGGAACAGTTTTAAGATATTGTGGTATTTTTGTATCTAAACTAATTTCAACTTGAAACGAATTACTTTATAATTTCAACTTTCATTTACTTCCGCTAATAGCGAGGCGCTTGGCCAGCGTGGCAGACTATGGCCTTAACCCTCTCAATATGAGAGGAGACCCGTATTCCAACAGTGGAATTGTAA
>DWMG01003826.1:0-11496 GCA_018244855.1 Elbella merops
GTGACCCTTGTTATACCACGTCTGTTTGTAGCGTCGCGTGACGCTGCCTTCTTGTGTTATCGTTACACATTCGGTTCCAGGACCAACAATACATCTTATCCGGTCTTACATGGGATTTTACAACTACATATTTATGTTAGATATAGATGGAAATGGACTGCGGTTGTTGTATGATTACGGCATTTTGTGGCGATAAGATTGTCATACGTCACACTGATAATCGCCGGCTGTTAGTTATTAGTTTTTTAGGCTGCAAGATTTATAAAATATTCAGTATATTTCATTTATTAATGTGCCTACATTAATAAGAAGAAAAAATTCATATAAACTAACAGATACCGGATACGCACTGTAGCCCATCCACATCTTTATTTAAATCTTAAAGTATTATTTACGAGTAATTACTGTAAATGATTGATTATTATCAGTAGTAACAATGAAAAGTGAATGTTACTCTTAGGTACTTTATTATTATAGTTATACAAGAGAAACCCATGCTTGGCTGTGTAATAACTAGAACGTAACTTTTAAATGTTGTTTGTAGTCGTTTAAATATTTTTTTCATTTGACATGTTGAGTGCAATATTTGTGCATGTAATTCTGATAATGCTATGTGCAATATTCGCAAACGGGTGTGTCAACTCGTGGTTGAGTATATTGTATATGGATTTTATCGTGTTTTATTTATTATAATTGGCTCCTCTGCTATGTCCCTTGACGTTACCGGAGCCAAATGTATTATTATATATGTATACATGTACCAATTGTTCACTGGCTCTGTTAATGGGTGCAGAATTAAACGAAAATTTGATGAAAATCAGACTTCACAAAAGAACTTGTACAATTTAAACAAAGTGCAATTTCATTTCGTGTAATATTTTATGTTGTTCTATTGAAAAATGTTTAGTTTATTAATTCCTTTAGTTTATTTAGTTTATTAAAAAGGCCTTTTGTGCATTGCTATCAATAGAAACACCGTGTTGTGCATTCTAAGTTTCCAATAGATACTATTAGTTATATTTAACCCAAATAGTATCACTTAATCATACCATTATGTACCCTACGCATATGTAATAATATTTATATTTCGTCGTAACTTATAAAAAGTGATAGAAGTTTTTAGAGTTAGTGTATCCGAACGCAATTACTCGTAATACTTACTCCAAATATAGGATATATCGACATGTAGTGCCTCTTCTCAAGGTCTATGTGACTAATGTTGTTTGTTGTTGAATGGATTTAACGAATCATCGCAATGGATACAGACGTATTTTTAAGATAACCGACCCTCTTTTAACAGTAACCAACAAACTAAATATTCTCGTAGATATTAGACTAAACAATAGAATCTTTATATGGAAGTAATTTTTAGGGTTATTTTGCGGAAATTCATTGAATTGTAATAATTGATCGAATGTATTGTTCATTTTGACAAAATTTTCGGACATCTTCTGGTGTATCAGACTCATGTATTAATCGATGAATACTTACCCACCGTACTATATATATCCAAATTAAAATGACATTAGTTTTACGAAAAGAAAATATTAATTTTATTTGCGCCATAGGTATTTTTAACAAGAAATATGTAGTTTTAATACACTGTTAGTAAAACATGAAGTTTTGATCGATAAATTATAAGCACATGTTCTGTCTCCATAGCATTATTGTTATATCTCAATTCTGGTCATTTCCTACTTAGTCCGTAGTAAATTTTACAGGTTTACGACATATCTTCTATCTCTCCAAACCAAATTATACACTTAGCGAAGCTAATCTTTATCCAGAATGCCGCGCCAGATCAAGTTTTACGGCCAATAAAGCGCTTTTTATTAGGGAACGTTTTTGAGTTTGTTCTCATTGAAAGTCTGGACAAATATAATTAAGTTCATATATTTAAAATAAAAAGTGAAGTGCTTAGATCCAGATATTATAAAGAGTCGTATTGAGCCCAGCTGCCAAATGAGACAGACTTAAAAACCTTATCCAAGCACGATGTCTCCATCCATTTTGGAATATTTTGCCAAATTGCAACATATATCAGTCCAACAAAACAATTGCAGGCGTGTGGAGGTAGTTGTAGGTTTTCTATTTTCTCTGCTCACTGCATTCTTGCCATTAGCTTGTAAGTTTCGGCCACGTAGACATTAGCTAGATTGCTCAATCTTGCCACTCGGATATTATAGAAATGATGAGAGTAAAATATTATTCCTATTATTTTACATACATGTATCTGATGTCATTGAAAATTGTAATTTATGGATTTCTTTATTAGTGTGTTATTTACACATAATCCAATCACCGTGTTTTTTTTATTTTATATAAATTTGTATGAATTTATTTAGATTAAGATTTATTATATACGACGATTTTGTAAAATTTATAAGGTCAACTAAAGGTTAATAAATATCAGAATGTTCAGTGGACACAATCGCGAAAATGCATAACCTGTCGAAACGAAGTTGATGAAGTCGTTTATGTTCATCCGTCAAACCAAACATTACGCCAAGTTGTCTTCGTCGTATTGTTGTGTGGCGAAGTGACCGGGTGTATTTATCAAGTGTGGATTTGTTTATTCAACTTTGCAGTATTGTCATTTGCATTTCGACTAACATTCCATTATACGTGCAGCTAAGCGAGACTAATATGTACAAATCAATGCATTATACAATACATAGTCTAGAAGGCGTCCAAAGCAAACTGGTATGCTATATTTATACATATTTTTCATTATCGCAATATTTTAGTTACGTATTGATAAATGTTATTGTTGAATTACTATTATTTTTATATCAATGTTTTTGATTTTTTTTAACTGGTATTTGACGTCTGCCATACATGGAGTGCCAACGATGCGACACGCAAATTGTGTTTATTTATGATAATTATACATACAAGTAAATTGTTAATAATTTTAATAAAACCTGATAGTGAGAATTTTGTTAATTGTAATATTAAATATATCCCAATAAATAAGTCTAAAATATAATATTTTTAAATATATAACTAATATAATACCAATAAACTAAAAATATATACATATAAAAATTAAGAACGTAGTACCCAGCTACATTTCAATGCAATATGGCGACATGGTTTTAAAATGAAATAATCAAAATAATTTTCTCTATAATCCATTTTTGAATGTTGCTTTACAGTCCCAATTCCAAACTGATAGAAGGGATAAACATGGATAGAGAAGGTGGGATAGAGTAAAATGAATGAAGAATAATCGCGCTGAATTGCAAAAATCTATTGTTTATTAAACCAGTCGCTCACAACACAGGTCTACACTAAAAATAATAATAATAAAAATAAGAAATACGATGTCACCAGACGTGTACCAGATATATAGAAATATATATATAATATATAATTATAGCATGTGTGAATCTGTTTTAAAATGTAAGTAACGAACACCCTCGGAAATCGTCCTATAATAATAACTGTTTGAACACATGATAGTGTACAGTTTCGGTTGTCGGATTGTAAAGAATATGATCTAGATGAGCGACTTCTCTCTTGAGTCTTGACGAGGTCGGGCTTCTGAAGTCCCTACAAAATAACTCGATCATATTCTTTGCGCGACGCGAGTTCGGTTCGGAACAACTTCGCTTCGACACCGACATTTTCTCTCCGGCGCCACCGGCCGGTCCGGGAATTTCAGTTACCGCCATAAGGACTTT
This sequence comes from Elbella merops, assembly GCA_018244855.1. NCBI lineage: Eukaryota > Metazoa > Arthropoda > Insecta > Lepidoptera > Hesperiidae > Elbella > Elbella merops. Next base: position 3,687 of record DWMG01003826.1, read on the forward strand.
TCAATCAAACATTTTCAAAACTTCAACACAGTTAGTTTTTCAAGGAACTTCATCCTTTACTTCTTGTTTCAATACCTTTTCAAACAAACAAAATTAATATTAGACCTTAAGTGTTAAATCTTTTTATTAGAACTAACTTTACATCCTAGAGGCAAACTAAGCCCGGAGGCGATTACACACTAACTTACAGTCTAGACCCTTGTCGTAATCACGTCTAAAAATTAAACATAAAATAAGTTTTTCATGACTCTCAAACACCGGCCCGGCCGCCGGGGACGGCTCGGACCGATCTTACAATAACAAATTGATATTCCTTTAAACTAAAGCCGGCTCGTACAGGTACAGTATAAATGCATTGGAAGCCAGCAGAACGTTTGGGAGGGTGTGGTGTGTCAAAACCTATTACTAAGTCTGAAGTGGACCTCAGCGACACGAACTTACTAATATCGACCTGCAAATCCAAAGAGGGAAGTAACCATATTGTTCAAATAGTTCATATAAAAATTCATTACAACACAGAATTATCAGCTTTTCTCCCGATTTATACAAGAACAGCTCAAAAATTATTATACACCGTTGAAGTATATTCAGTATTGTAATATGTGAATTTATCATTTTGTATAAATTGAGAAAAAAGCCTAAGAACAGCGTGAAAATGTACAAAGGACATTTATTTGGCATTAATTTGGTTTTAATTGTTTTAAAATTAAATGAGTTTTGGACAAGCATTGAGTGTTGAAAGAGAACCTCACAATGGGATAGTTTCCTTTCGTTACACAATGACTGTATGAATCGTTTGTACAAATTTCTTTTATACAGTTACAGTTACAACATCGATGGAACAAAGCAATAATTTAATGAAACGATATTTATATACTTACATTTATATAATGATATATACATATATATTCCAATTTATGAGCTAGAGGGAGTGTTAATAAAAAAATTAATGAATAATTATTTTGTTTGATGTAGTTAAACATTTTCTTCAAATAAAAAAATCAGCATTTGTTTCGAAAAATTACAATTTGTTACGTCATAATTAAGATAGATATACAGGGTGAAAATATTCAATTTTATGACTTCTTTAATACTGCCTGGTTCTAAAGATAGATTTAATATTTATATCATAATTTCCACTAAAATTTCACAATTTCTATATGCACTTTCTATATCCAATTTCTATATGCACTGAGCCACAAATTTGTATATAGATTAATAAATATATTATTTTGCTAACAAACATGTATGTTAGAACTTCATTTAAGTTCATAGTAACCTCTAATTGAAGTATGTATGACATACAACAGTGAAATAGACGTTTCTGATATAGCATGTTGCTTGAAAAATAATATATTGTTTTTAATTTCACAGGCTTTCCTAACATCTCAAAATTTAAAAACAATAATTCCACCCTGTACATTAATTCACATATGTATCATTGTATCAAGCAATCAAATATAATATTCATATTTAAAATGAGTCCAGTTAGAACGGCATTGACTGAGTACAGCTTGTGAATTTGATATGATAATAATATTCCGATCTTTGGACATAATATATGAGAAAAATACAGTCGAAGCTCCGTAATTCATGAGCAATTTGTTTCATAAGTAATGTCAGTACCACATGATCAACTCCTCTTTTATTGCACCTGTCCATAGGCAACTTACCATCATGTGGCTTTTAAATTGAAAATGGTTTGCAAGTTAATAATAACAATAAATTGCAAGAAATTATAGGTGATGATAATTGACAATGAATTTGGTGAAATTTTCTAACAATGTCATTAAAACAGGCAATAATAAATATTATTTGTTTAATATGGCTTAATTCTATGAAATAGTTTTTATTTTTTTAGGCAATTTTAAATAAAGAACAAATATACAACAGCTAATATAAAATAAAGTGTGTAAAAAAGGTCACTTTATGCAGAGCTTTGACTGTATTTGTTCATATTAGCTAAAAACATTATTTAAATTGTTAGTTCAGTGGAGTCTTATTACTGTAGTCTTGTGATTAGTATTTGTACTTGTATCTATTCAAATTCAAGTGTATATTAACTGACGCCAAGCACTAGTTGCATTCTCACTGTCACAAGCAACAATAGGAGAATTATTTTTTCTTTTTTTCGCATTGTCTACTTTAGATGTCACGCTCGGCTTCTGTTACAAGTCAGTATGCAACAAGGAGTTGGAAATAAGAAGTCTCAAAATCACTGATACATTTTTTTTGATGATGGATAAAAATAGTATTTAAGAGTGAATATCTTACTTTTATGCAAAATACGTCGTTACGTTTTCTTTAAGTACCATTATGGTCTTATGTAATTATGTTCACACAGTATATAACACATAAAATGCACTTAATAATAATAATAATTTAAGTTTCACTTCGTGACATAACCTATAGGATATTCAGCAAAATTTTATACTTTATTTATATTTACTTTTATGGTAATAACTTTCATTTCGTAAAGAATATTTTTTGGGTAAACTGCAACAAGAACCATAAAATAAATATTCACCCTTAAAAACTCTAGTAAATTATTTATTACTTTCAGACAATACAATATCATGGTTATAGAGAAATCAATGTTACTTTGGTATAAGATTGGATGCAACCAGTAGTGGAACATCATTTGAATTCAATATTAATTAATATTTCGTCTTTCACATGTACATCTGTAAGTACATCCAAATATCTTTATAAATTTCATACAGAGTGCTTTAGCCACCGAATAATTACAAATAAATCGTGCCAGCGACACAGTTCACTCTTAAGTAATTAACTGCTAATACAAATCACCTAATTTATATTCGTGATTATTCTAGTACGTTCAACTGCGACATGTTCCACTTCTGTTAAAGTGTTGATGTTGTGTCGCGTGTGTGTGTGCATGTGTGTGGGTGCGTGCGCGCGTGCGCTAGCGGCAGTAGTACGACTTACGCGGCGAGTAGGATCGTTCGCGCTCGTAGCGGCGCGAGCGGCGGTAGTGCGGCGACGGTGAGCGGTGGCGATAGCTGCGCTGGTAGTAATCACGCTCGCGCTCGCGGTAGCCGCCGCCTCCGCCGCCGCGATAATAATAGTCGCTGCGGGGAAACGATGTACTCTTAGAAATGCAACTAATGATTACAAATCGCCTAAGCCCATGACGAACCCTTCAAAAATAGCTCTAAAACCGAGTATGACAATGCTATATAGTCATGTCCAGAATGGTGACATTAAAACTTCTGTATTTATTTATTACTGTCGCTAAACTGCAACTCTGGCATCGTTGTGATATATAAATAAATTAGCGATACATGTATTGGTCATATAACGATACCACATATATCTGTGAACAAATATTCAGCACATGTAAAAACCTCAAGGAGTTTATTTATTGTCGTGGAAATTATAAAAGAAAATCTGCTTACGGGTCTGTAGTTCTACAATATAAAACGATAATGAAATCAAATGCAATTTATTTAATGTACCGATTACCTTATCGACTTATACTCAATCGATGTGTTATCGATTCAATTGTTTGCCCATCGCGCTCTACGCTCGGTTACTCGCTTAAAATACTAAAAGAATTACTTACTCTCGATCGCGACGTCTGTCGTAACCGTTATCACCTCGGCTGCTAACACTGGAAATTGATGATAACATTAACCGTGTGATACGGAGTCGGTGAATTAAATAGACGTGAGGTTAAATAACACTGATTTATGTTGACTTACTCAGCTTTCTAAATAATACATATATAAATAATTCGTTCGTATCCGGACGTAGAAAGAATACTTCCCCTGATCTGCGGTCCGCAATCCGAATGCTCAGAATACGGATTACGGACAAAAACCTGATGGCTGATCGTGACAAACAAAGCCCATAATAGTTTCACAATTATTCACCTATTATATAGTATTTAATGAAAATATAGAATGTAGTCATTGGTAATTTTTTAAATTCTTGGCATCAATTATAAAGGTCTGTGCACAATTATTTCATGAAATGTACTAATAGGCCTTTAGTAAACTAACTTAGCTCTGAGTAAGCTTACTCTAATTCTATTTATAATATGATATTCAACAGCTGAACGCCACCGCATCTCAAGTCTATTCAATGGGTGGCAATATGTCAGCTATTGGTGACTGGTACACATTGATTGATGCCATTTTTTAAATCTGACTACTATTATATACATGCCAAAGATAACGTATAATTATGTTACTCTTTTACCCTAAAGTAATTGGACAGATTTGAATGAGATTTATTATACAGATAAACTATGACCTGGTATAACATATAGGCTATCGTTGGTATACACATTTACCAGATTTTGGCAGCTGGCTGGCCAATACTTTGCTATATAGTTTGTTTAGCAGCTTATAGTTAAATTAGTCTAAATGTGTAATTATAAATTTTGATTTATAACTTTTAAAATTTCACAACCATCACCACTGTACCTGTGTCTGCCGCTAAACTACAAAGCTTAGTTTCCAGGTTGGACAACTAAGCAAAGAAATTAACTTGTAGCTTAAGACCCGTAGCAGTTCCATGGCTAATTACATGTAGAACATTAAGTGCTCTAAGATTCACCAATCTATGGACATAATATAATAAAGCATCGGATGGTACAATACTATTCAATTCATCAGCTTTATGAAAAAAACTCACGTGGGTTTCCCCATGTAGATGCCCGGCGTGGGAGTATGAGCACGCTGGGTGATTGAGTAGTCTACTCGGATACGACGTCCGTCGATTTCCATGCCGGTGCACTCGTTCTTCGCCACCTTTGCATCATCTTGAGACTCGAAATACACGAAGCAGAAACCTCTGGAGCGACCGGTCTAAAATATAACCAGAACCACAACGCTGTAAAGTTATAACTCCCTACATATTCTTCCACACTGCCTGCCAATCTTGTCACGGTCACGATTCTTTATCCAAAGATCCTGGCTGGAACACAATCGGGCAGAACAATAGTGTTTATTTTTTTTCGTTAAAAAAATATCGTTGAATCAATAATATTCTAGATCCAGCAGACCAGTGTCGATTATAGTGCATTCAAATTTTTTTAAACTAACAAATTGATAATATGCAAATCTAGAGAAGAGGTAACTAGTTGATACATTTATATGAACCAACTTACTTCTGTCCTCCGTCTTGGCTGCGTAAATATGACTACAGAACATGCACATAGTCAAATCCAAACCTCAAAAAATCTTCATTACTTTAAAAATTTGACCAAAAACGGTCACAAATTCCAAGAAACTATTCTCGGTCGTCTTTTCACGCTTAACACTCCACGATCACCACCAGTAGTAACACATAATAATTAATATTCTCTTAATTTATAACAATTGTTATCCTTCTTTTACCTTAGCATCAATAACAACTTGAACTTTGTCGACGGGGCCGTATTTAGAGAAGATGTGGTTAATCTGCTGTTCAGTCGTGTACAGACTGAGGCCGAATACTCCGAGGCAACGAGACGGTGTTGGATTCTCCTGTTGAGAATGGCAAATAAAACACAAAATCAACCATTTCCTTAAGATGCTGTCCTCTGATATAATCATTTGTACTACACATATCGATTTACGAACTTATAGATATCGAAACTAATGTAAATTTGACTCTTATACGTAGTGTACCTAGTATAGCAATAGCATCTGAATAGTAATTAGACAGGATACGTTCAGAAGAATTTGTTTTATCGGTTTACTGAACAGTTGTTATATATAATAGTCGAAAGAGAAAAAATCATGTCATATTTAGGCTTTATAAGTTAAATATATCAATCATATTACTATTATTGATAATATAAAATATGTTGCGCTATATGTAAATACTGCCATCTAATTTGGTCTATGCCTTACGCAAAGACCCTGATTCTAAACTACATAAAGCTTGTATTATAGTAAACGGTCATCTGATAAACAAACCCGTGTATACTTACATAGCTTATTTTTACCCAGAAACACAAAAAATGTGCTCATTCTTAACAGGAATATTCATTTTAGATGGGTATCGAACCCATAAACCCCCAACTTAACAATGAGGATCACTCACTAAAGCAACGGGCCAGACAAAAACCATATTTATAGACATCGAATTTACTCTAAAGTTGAGAGTATAATTTAATAGATCTCCAACTTAGCAGAGAGCCCGTCTGCGGTATGTGTGCGGGTAAAAGGGGGTATACACACAAGAAAACGAGAACTGTCTAATACTATCAGTCAAACGCACACAGCGCCATAAATACTCATCTTTATTTGTCATGGCTCCTTTAAATGAGGTACACGAGAAATACCAATCTAAAGATGAGTTGTGCACGCTTTTCAAAAGTTGATTGTTGGTTCGTCTTCAAGTACGGCTAATCGTATACAATTTCTATATATTTTTACAATCCCTGCCGGTCTCCATTTTTCAACTTAATAATTATTATGAGACATTTTAAACCATGTAAATAATAAGTCAGTATATTTCCTAATTCAGTTGTACTTCCGTCCTTTAAAAAAAATTGTATAGCGTATTTTCAGTACATAACCTAAGTGTTGCTTAAATGAGAAAAAAAATGTAATAAGATATGGTCAGATAAGCTCGCATATAATAAATTAATTTTAAATATCGTCAGATGTATCTCGTATGTAATATTTACATGTATATCGCTTAAAGGTGCGCCGTTCTTTTTTACTCCCCCGCCCACTTCGTACCGTACCGCAGGCGGGCTGTCTGCTAACTTGGAGACCTATAGTATACAACGAAAATGTGTTTTAGGTAAATGTGTAATAGGATGCAGCTAGATTCCAAACAAAAAAAAGATTGCCAATATGTAAAAAAATGAAGGCTCATTTATACGACCAACTATTTATGATACGTGTAAATAGTCCATACACATATCTATATTTTTGTTGTTAATACAATATTACAGTGAACTAGTCTTGTTACACAAAAAAACTAGTAATTAATTATTTACTACTACTAACTACTATTATGACAGATGAGGTTCTAAATTATAATTGGTATAGTGCATGTATGTGCACAGTCAGATGCTATCTTCGCATATAGCATCTGACTGCACATACATTGACGGATGAAAGTCGCCTTTCATCTGCCAATAACGTCATGTAACATCACATGGTAAGATTTTTAAGTTTTCGCCAATCATTGTCGAAAGCATTAACAGCTTATTATTAAAGAACTATTTTTCTTACTAAATAATTTTGTATTTTTATATTGAGGAGCTGTTATTATTTGTCATATCACCAATTGACCACACCAACACGTGTTGGATAACATCATATAGTGTGTACGCTACGGTATAGTTATTCCATGAATAATAAGAAAGAGTAAGGGTACTTTCAAAAAATCATCCACCATGGAACAATACCCATTTTGATAGTATTTAAAAAAACTTTAACATACTTCAATTATTTTATCCGACAGGTTTTTCTGAAAGAGGACCCTAAGTGGAGCTGTAATGAATGTACACATGTGGCAGTGAGGACAGATGTATAATCGCACGTTACCCGATCGCTGAGGTGCCGCCGGCGGGACGACATCGGGCTGTGCGAGTGCGAGCGGCGGTAGGAGCCGCGCGGCGAGTACGAGCGCGAGCGGCTGCGCGAATATCGCGACGAGCGGTAGCCGCGCCGCGGCGAACCCGAGCGGGACCGCGTCCTGACGGAGCGAGAACGCAACTTTAGTATGCACGTACCCATATAACAGGACACAGGACATTATGTATAATAGTACAGGGAGTGGTGGCGCTCATTGGGAGAGGCCTATGTTCAGGAGTCAACTGAGACTGATGATGATGTTG
>DWMG01003827.1:0-11495 GCA_018244855.1 Elbella merops
AATGGAAATATTATTTCGCAACTTTTTATTGTGAACTTCGTTGAAATATTGTGTATTGGAGAATCTCGATAAAATCTTTATTTAATATACACATATCCTGAATTATAAGTGTTTGGGTCATCGTTGCTTTGAAACTACTAATTGGCTAATACATCACACAGTTTTAGAGAGATTTTTGAAAAATGTAATACCCTAATCAACAGCAATTTTATTCCTTGAGCTAACGCCAAACTTATATTCATTCCCTTAAAGAAAATATTACTCCTTGACTATCGCTCATCCATTGCAGTGAAACAAGTCTTTAAGCGTGCTCTTTTGAATTTTTAATCCAGTTGACGGGTCGCTTTCGAGTCAGAAAACTGGCTCGTTAGATTTGATTGTTCAGCAGTTGCTCAAGTTCTGTTTCATCTGTATGTTCATTAGTCAGTTTTGCTGTTTGTCTCTCACCGAACAGTGCTCTGTTGCGGGATTCAGGATCTCCTTAATTATGTCAAACATCATCCTTGTTAGTCCTTTCACTTTCCGCTTTGTTAGGCTCACTCCTGTATTGAGTTGAGCTAATCTGTTATGCAAATTTCAATTTAAGTATAACTGATTCCTGGAATTAAATCGAAGTTTCAGTGAACGAGTTATTCGAGCTTTGTGCCATTTGCGTCAATTATATAATTAACGTTATTTCCATAATTAACTTTAATAAAATCAGTGACTTGCTGCCTGTTATTGTAAATCCAATGAATATTTATGTAAAGTTTTTAATTTTTGGTGCTATTTCACTATGTTCAGTAACAACAACTCCCAAAACCACATTTGACTCAAACATGACTGCATGTGACATCGAGCGCTATTTATCACCTCTCCACCTACGTACTCGTACTTGTGATTTTAATTAAACGTCATTTCGGCTCTTGTAATTTATTAATTCCACCCAGTGCCCGAGACAACCACTTATTGCAATTGTGGGAGCATTCATCAGCCATAGTTTTAATAGGTTATATTTAAGTTCATTATACATGTCTATGTAATACAGTACTATGTTGTTGGGACTAGTATAAACAGTTTTTATTATTCCAATTTATAAGGTATTATTACACGTATAGCAAATTGGTAAATGGATCAGTTCAGCCCGATCTTATGTAATTTACTTCCCCATTCATGTTGACACTGTTTTCATTGTACTTCCTTTGTCGTTATAAATAATTTCACTTCAACCTTGTGTCGCAGAGTTGTGTGACATACATAGACACAAGGCGTCAAGCACCACGTCAAGGACACGCCCGTGGGTGATCGACGGGAAATACTTTTATAAGTCGTCTTCAGTCTCGTATTCTTCACCGTGAAAAGCCGGTATTTCGAGTAAGCCATGTATCGTATCTAAAAAAATATCAGAATTTAACTGAACTATTAGTTTTTTTTAAATAGAGACTCGATTTTTATAATTCGCGGTTTTTGGGTATGTTTGGAAGACTAATATATAAACGTACATACAAAGAGAGAGTAACGGATATTATTCTTGCAAATTCAAGTTGCAAATTCGATATTATTATAATTATACCTCCTAATATTTCGATAATTAGTCCTATGGATAAACTTCGCTTTTATTCGTTAATTTATATTTTTTCTCATAAAATTTTTACCATGTCCCTTACAGCCTAATGAGAAATGAAAATAACTTTTGTATAATTGTCACCCATACATCCTTTTTTTTGGCAAATTTTCATCAATCATACAACGCCAAGTAATTAATGGTCCTACTTTCCTCCTCGTTTTAAGTCGATTCTTCTATCCGACATGTAAAAAAGTAACCGTTGATATTTGGGTGCAAACCCTCGAAATCGTCACAAAGCGAACTGGACTTTTATTACTTGCATCGACGTCACGAACAGACACTGATTGATTGACGGTGAACTCTTTGCACCGCGGGGTTTTACTTTGTGTTCAATTAAAAGTGGATGCGATTTTTTTTCGCCCCGTTGTACATTTCTCGTTTTCTTTATATTTGCTCTTTGTGGTAAAGTCAGTGAACATTCGATGCTGTGGGTTTCGCGTTTTTATTGCCAAGTTGCAAGGCAATATGTTATGAAGTTAGATATCTTGTCTATTATACAGTAGCAGTCACTCTTAAAAATGTGTTATATTTTTTAGAACTGTTATTGTCTGTTTTTTTTTTCAATCACTTTTACGTCACCATGGAGTTCTTGTATATATATCTTATATGTATATCTGATTAAATAATGTATATCTGAATTATTTTCTATAGTATTTTATTCGTCCTTATTGAATTATTTCATCTTATTTAACAGGAGGTAGATCACAGAATACCATATGAAAAATAAAATGGTACGTTCTATGTGCATCTAAAAAATAAACGTATCGTAACATCACGCCTGCAATCCCCGAAGGGGTAGGCAGAGGAGTGTAATACACTTCCACCTTTCACCAGTAACGTTTAAGTCCCATGGAATAGGTGGTGAGCCTATTGCCATACGTCGAGCACAGATCTAGACTACGAGTTACTACTAGAAATTCTAAATTTAAAAAATCCGATATTACCCGACCCGGGATTTGAACACGAGGCCTCTCAATCGACAGTCGCGCTTGCAACCACTCGACAGAGGCAGTTTAAAAATATAGTAGTTAAAATATAGTAAAAATATAGTTGAAAAATACAATAATAAAAATTATACTGATAAAGATTTAAATACGGTATTATTTAAGAAAAATACATCAGTAAATTTGGTTTTGATAAAATATATGGACTTAATATTTATGCATATGAAAGCACAAATAGCGAAACCTTAAGCGACGTTACAAATACAAGGAATTGAAGAAATTATGGTAATAATTAAAAGCAATCCGTAGTTGTCTATGGCAAATGGAAACAATGTCAAAACGTAAAGAAAAAAATTATATTCGAGGAGGAACATCGATATGAAACTATGACCACATAACCTTACTGTAAAAAGTGATATACCATAGGCATTTAAGACAGAAAGTTTTAAACTTTTATGAAATCAAATACTATTTACATTTTGCCCGACTACTTAAAAGAAAAAGAGAAACTGGGGCAAAACTGTAATTATTTTTAAAAACATTGAAGTCATTATTAAAAAAACAATACGACATGCAGAACTTAAAATTGATATCCTGTGTGACTTTACACACGAAAATCTAAATGAATAATTGTGACCACCAATCTTATCCAATTAAATGAATTTATCGCTGATGAGGGAGTCGGAAGTCTCCAAAATCGGGACGTGTGATATGAAGATAATAATGAAGGGACTCGTAGAAAGAGCACATCTGATTTCTAACGCTATAACGTACATAAATCCATTGAAGCACAATATAATATTGAATTAATTTCATTTGACTCTAAATTTAAGAGATTTGCCCTTTATAATCTTTCAGACAGGAAAAACTAATTTTTATTACCCAATCCTTACCCAACTCCGCATAGCCCTAAATCCTTGAAGCGACGACTCTCTTGGGGCGTAGCGAGTATTCCACACTAAATTGGGTAAGAGACTACCCTCGGGACCACCATACTTTACAACCAGCTGACTTTGAAACTTGAACTGGAAGTTTCTGGATTAAAATAGTGACGTTGCTTAGCTGATTCACGAACGTTGATATTCATAAATATTTTAACATCATTTCAAACATAACAATTATTAAATAAACAAATCATAAATTAAAATTAATTCATCATCTCTTCTCAATCTTTTATTATTGGATACCCCTTTACCTGCAGATTGAAGAGTGTTAAGGCTGCATACTACTTAAGAATACGCGATTGTAGCCCGGAATAAGTATACTACTGGAATAGTTTCAAGGTCACAGAAAATTGTTAAAAATAGTCTTCAAAAATTCTTGTATCCATAGATCCGTTTAAATAACAGCACGATGATGAAATGTATATTTCACAGTATAATTTCAGGAGACTGATATTTAGAATTCATACGTATTTGTGTAAAATACGAGTAAGCTGTAGTCAACTGAAGTGCATTGCTCTCAGCCATAATGCAATTCAAATGTAATACCAATATAACTTGTTTTGTTCCAACTTTTTGTGTGGAATATTTAAGTTATTCGTTTTCCATGTTTATTCCAAATAACTGTAAAATGTTATGATTATTTCCTTCTGATAGCATTAACAGGATATTAACTGATTAAATCCAAATACGAAGAGATAGGAAGAGGCCTGTGTCCAGCAGTGGACGGGAACAAGCTGATGACGACATAAAATCCAAATTAAATAGTCTCATGTAAATATATTTTATTTGGCTAAATGGGAACTAAAAATGTTTTAAAACGAGAATATGGTCGATAATAATTTGAAGTTATTGAAAAATACTGTATAACATTAACTCACGGTACCAAAATCTATGGGAATTTGGATAGAAATTATACAATCGTTATGGAAATCTCCCGCGGTTTCCGCCAGGTGTAGGGTAGGAGGTATATTTATTGTAACGAGGCGAAACGATTGTTAAAGATGTTCGTGTTTGATAACAAAGAAAATTAATGTTCTGTGTTTTGTATATGCAAGAACAGATTTTGTAATAAATGCCAATGAGCTTCGCTCAGTTGTCGCCATTGATATATAAATATAAATCACCTATACACGGTCATTTTAGATCCAGCCACGGTCATTTTAGAAGCCAGTATGGCACAGATACACTGATAACTATTGTACCTATTTAATGCATAATAAATACTTTTTTTACTTGGATACATAAAATAAGCATTCGTGCGCATTACACGATTGTTTACTGTAGTGGAATATCGAAGACACAATCATTAGCTCAGTAAGTAGATTCGATAATCTATACAGCAACTAATAGTCAAATGATTCATGTATGTACATATCCCGCCCATATCAACTTACATATTGACATCAGAGTTTTTACAATAAACAACAGGAGTTAAAACAAAAGGCATTTTGGCCGCCCATAATCCTTCCAAAATTTCCAAACCTTTCCTAAAACTGCACAAATTGCACAACATTCATCAGTAATCATCATCAGTAATTCATAATTAATTCAGTACCAAACAATCACCAGATACATGTCCGAATTCCATTTAATAGGTGCACGAAAACAATTCTAAATCCCTTTGAATGGACCGAGTGCAATTTCCAAAATCAAAATATCAGTTTATAATTTCCCAGTATCATAGAGCCACAGCGCGTTAACCGTCAGAGCTCGGATATTGCTTTACGCACGTGACACTTATATGCCAGTCACGTGGGCTATCAGAGCCCCTTGACAGATGGAGATTGAAATCTGCCCTAACCGCTTTAAAATTTATTGGAGAAACTTGTTTATAATAACTTGCATGTAATTCAATGGCGTTTGATATCATTTACATTGTTTACTTATTAACAATTAAAATCTTTGAGCAACAAAGCTACTAAAAGGTACCAATATGCTGATGGTCAGCGTGGTTTATGGTCTAAACCTTTCTCATTTTTAAAAACAGACTCATGCCCAACTGTAGAACAATAAAAGGGTTGATGATAATGACTCCTAGGTTCCGCCAATGAAATTGAAGAAATATTTTCAAGTCCAAAACGACCATTAAACTCGTATACAAACTCTTGTCACGAGCGGGTCATTGGTCACAGCCAACTGTGTTTCATTAAACTTTCTCTAATTAATCAGCTGTCGTAAAGTTGCCACGGCAAATATATTCGCTGTCGCTGTGTGTATTATACGTGTGCAAATTTTGATAACGTCTATGCAGGGCTTAAATTTATTATTTTGCTTGCTAGAATGAACTGTAAAGGATTGGTACTTTATAGGTACCAGTTAATTCATAACTTTCACACTAGCAAACTGAAACCCGAAAGTCACTGTTCCCTTTACACGTCTATTATTAAATCGAAATTCGAAGCTCTTTATAAATTCAACACATAGCGAACGTTTTCAAGTCAAAACTTTTTCAATTAAGACCTGCGTTCATAATAATTAAATTCCGTCATAATTTCCTTCAAACTCAGGAGCGGTTGATGTCTCGTGTGAATGTTTAAATCTACCTATACCGTGAAATTCGGGAGCCTTATCATGTGATGCCTATTGTTGTAAATGACTTTTGTTTTGCTTACACGTGTGGTTGAAATTAAATCGTAAATATAAATGGGGAACATTTCTATTACATACACCATATACAAAAGATTTACAAGTGACATTACGAAAATTATAGAATACCTTTGTCTTTATAACACAAGTTTTTCATTAAAACTGGTGTTGACATGGAGATAATAACAATATATTTCCAACAAATTATTAACGATATACGCAACGGTTAGATACAAAGATCTGAAAATCGAGTTCAATGCTATAAAGAGGTCCGTGTCCAACAGTGGACTGGAATAGGCTTATTCATTTTTCAGTTTCAGTAGGATATTGGCCATTACATTTCCGTAAAAACTCAAGCCAATCCCGAGACATTTGATTTGATTTCTTTTCACTGAAGAGTACAGCACCACTGCTTATCTCTTCATATAAGAACACTTCAAAATGTTCTGTCAACGTTCATTCACTTACAAGCCAACTGTAAGATTGTTACTTATCCTGTCAGATCTTTAAGAATACACAACAAAACTTAGAAGATCATAATCTACTTGTGCCTATATATGTTAAAAATTACAATGACGTATTAGCTGAAGATATTAGCTGCTTCTTAAACTAAAAAAGAAATGTTACTTTTATAAAGCCAATATTCATATTGTGATACAAGTCTTTGTCTTGTTAGTAGTCAATCACAAATTTCTTTCTTGAAATCTTCATCATTATCTTCTTCGACACCAGCAACACATTTGTCGCTCGACTGTTGTACGTGTATGCCCTAATAATGATAAAGATATTAAATAGGCCATTGTGTCCATTAATTAAAATAGTCTGGTTATAATACTAGTAATTATATTTAAAAAAAATTTTAAAGATACAATTTTAATGGACTGTTGTTAGCAGTCCTTGTGATCGTTTATTGCTTTCATTAAAATGCATCGGAAAAAAGACCTTTATAATAATTTTGTGTTAGCCAATCTGTCTGATACTAACTGTAGATTGTATTTGCTAGAAGACTTCTACAAATATATTTAGGTCAGGTAATTATAAACAACATCTTTGAACAGCAAACGCATTTAAAAGGCTTGAGGCACACTTAAGGCATTAAGATTAAAATTTCGCAACGCGTGCCATGATGAGTTTGCCCTACTTTCCGCCGTGAAAGCTTAAAGCCACTCCAGTTGGAGGTCACTTAAACTTAGATGGAATATTATTTTTAGACGTAAGGAGCCCACGTAACAGTCCTAACATGGGACAGGGAATAGAAAGTGGGAATATGTCCGACGAGACCGTTAGGCGTGATATTAGACTAACTATTTTATAGTGTTATATTAAAGCGTAATATGTTATAAAATCTTAAACCTTAGCGTCATTTGGTATCGTCAAATAATACAATTTGATTGCCATCATCCACCTCGTAGCTATTACTCTATTCACAATTTTGAGATATTTCAGTAGAAAGGGATTTATTAAATAATGTAGGTTCCTCCCTAAATGTACAAGATCAAAAATTCCCTGCCAAAATTGAGTGTCACTTTTAGGCGCCTCCTCGTACTTTATTATATAATAAGAAACTCGTCAACAGACACTAATCATTATGTTGACAGAAAATTTAAATGAATATTTTACAGTGTTCAAATATTTGAAATGTTCCTTCCATTTACTTTTACGAGTAGCTGCGAACATCAGATGGTGAATTACAAAAACGTTATATTTACTAAGTAGCTTTTTAAAATGACAAATTATTTATTCAAGGAAAAGTACGGCTGTTTCATTTGTCAAGTGGTCGCATGATTAACGACTGCTGATCAGATGGTCTTGGCTTTGATTCCCTGTTCGATTCCCGACTCGGGTTCTATTGGATTTTTCTATCTTAGATTTTCTAGTAAAAACTCCTAGTAGTTGCTCGAAGCCTAAATCTATGCCAGGCAATAGACTTACCACCTATTCCATGGTGAGACGTAGGCATAAATGTTGAAATGTAGGAATGTACCACACTTCTTTGCCAAGCCCTTCGGGGATTTCACTCGTGGTGTTATGTAAGCAAAAAGGACTAGATTAATGCAATAGCTAACAAAAACTAGCGTAGAGGGCAGGAACAATTTTTATTTATTTACTAATAAATGTTTCGTGAATGTTTATAGTGGGTCTCCGCCGCGACCTCGCTGCAAACGCCGGGAGCTCATGAGGAAGGAACTCGTACAGGTCCGAAACTAGTCGGGCCACCCCGAAAAATGTACGTGCCGTTAAGCCGGTACTTTTATTTATTTCTTTACCTTAGCGATGTAGATAGCTTTAAATTGTCTTTTGTTCTCATAGACAATTAATATAATATTGAAAGGAATTGAAGCTCTTTGAGAGAGTTAATTTTTAATGTATTCTTTCATATCTATGAGGAATAAAGAGAAATAAGATTTAGTACTTAGATGTTCATCTATCATAGCTTAGTCGGAACTAAACAATTGTAATATCGTGTCTTTCATTGCATATCTTCACACCAAGTCCTATAGGGATAAGCAGAGAGTAGGCAGTGCCAAATATCTTTATGTAGACCTGTTGTGCTTTTTCAACATTCATCGATCTCTTCATACACACTTTATTATTATAATATTATACCGTCACATTACTCTCTTAAGGGGTAGACAAAGAACATCGAGTGCTAAATACCTCTGTCCTTAGGCAACTGAGGTGATCATTTTACATTCATCAGTCTGCTCACAGATGTCCACCAATTTCGTACCGAGTTTATATTTACTTTTTTCAATTTTTAGTGCTGTTATTCTATAAACCTAAAAAAATTGCGTATACGATACGAACTAAAATGATGTAGGATTTGATATTTAAATTATTTTGACAAAATTATATTCATACCTGATGTTTATGTAAATAACGTGCAGACACTACAGAATAATTTTCGCTACGTACATTTTATTTTTTTTCTGTGCAAAGAACATAAAAGACGATAATTTCAATTCGTCAACATTCACAGGGGAACAATTGAAATAATTCCCCAACAAAATATGTGAATTCGTTAACAAAATGCATACTTCAGAGGACGAAGTTTGTTGGAAGTTTGAATAGGTTATTTCAAAGTGTTGGGTGACTTAATCATATTTTGAATTGGAGTGAAAATTCGCATTCACTTAAAGAGTTCTCGAACAATTATACAATTCCACCGGTGTTTTGGAAGTAAACAATTTTGTGGTAAACGAAAAATAAGTCGCACGTGTTTCGAGCCTCGTACTGTTGTATGTCTGTAGAATTACGTCCAAATATAAAATATTATTGTGTGCGAGAATTGTATGATTGATACATCGTTTTATAGATTCGTTCAATAATCTACATTAGTGTTCGATAAAACAATCAACGAGATTGATTTAAAGATAACTACTATTTTTTTATTGTTCTATATTGCATTCAGAGTAGTGTTTTATTTGAATTAAGAACACGAGAACAATATTGGGAACACTTAATTTAATTTGTTCTAAGCGTGAGAATATATTTTGTAGTAAAAGATTTTTAATTACAAGCAACCATATCAGTATTTATACTATTCCCATTTTATTCCTCTTTGCACATAAAACTGACTATGCAGTACAAAATATAGATGCATAGTTATGGGGTTGAACTAAGACGAAATAAATTCCCATTATACTTCCACATGTACCACTAGCGAGCTCAGTCCCAAATCAAAGATACCATTCCTGCTTAGCAAGACGTAGCTTTGATTATTCGCAGCAGCAGGAACTAATTAGATCCGCTACGTCTAGACTAAGATCGGGTTTAATTAAATGTCCTAATCAACACTTGATTGAGAAACCTCCAGGCAACTGATGGCAATATCCTCGGTTTGGGGTTTCAAAGATCTCAGTAACATTGAAAGTATAATTAGGAATAATGGTGGGGGTAATTAAAGTATAATATTCGTCGAAGATTCAGAAGATGGCAAAGTAGGTATAAGCTTTATGGTACTAATTGTTGTTAGCGTTGAGCAATTTCA
This sequence comes from Elbella merops, assembly GCA_018244855.1. Taxonomy (NCBI): domain Eukaryota; kingdom Metazoa; phylum Arthropoda; class Insecta; order Lepidoptera; family Hesperiidae; genus Elbella; species Elbella merops. The sequence goes on from DWMG01003827.1 coordinate 10,072, forward strand.
AATACAAGTAGTCGTAATACTATTTTGAACCGGCAACAATGAGCGGAGTGTTTTGAGACAATGCGTTATTGGTAAATATAAATTCTGATAAAAACTTAATTTGTACGTACATATATGGACAGCTTGTTGCTGTTTTAACTACAGTTGTGATAATATTCATACTGTGTTCAGATTTACTGCGAATTATTTTTGCGGGTGAATTGTGTACTTGAAGACTTCAAGTATACTTCTTATTGCAGTATAAATAAAGTCTTGTATCGTATTGTCAATTTTAATGGTACATTTACTGATACATCAAATAATCAAATAATTTTATCCCGATCACAAATGTAATAAAATATCTTATTGAACATGTTATTGAGAAATTGTGATGATGAAAAATAGTGATATTATTAATAACGTCTTACAATTATGGCAAAAAACGGGCTAAAAATATCTGGCGAGGTAATAAACTGTACGTATCTCTCTACAAGGGTATGAATTAAACTAATACAGAAGGGTCTGAGGCGAGTTACCGCCTATAATTGGGTTGAACATTGATCAAGTTTCAAGTTACAAGTTACTTAGATCGATAGGAGGGTGCGGTGCACGGTATAAATGATACCGAAGTTGAATAATTTTCATGGTCTTCGAAGAATTTAAATAATATTAGAAAGACAATTTAAAGGATTTACGAATATTAAATAAGTATATGTATAAAGAGAATGGATACAGGTGTCGTGACAGACCGACAATCATTTATATTGACCATATAGGTTAAATATTGCCTGATAGGTGAATGAGACTTCTATCTCTGAAGTTGTTGTGCGTATACAAAGAGGGAGGAGACAAAGAAATGAGAATGAAAAAGACATGACAATGAATGAAAAGAAATAGGAATAATAGACAAGAATCTGGAGTATAGACACGAAAGCAATAGTACCAAAAATCTCTTTATTTCTTATGGAATTGTAAACACTTAAATCTAATTCAAGTACTTCATGATTGTTTATCAAGATGTTCATGGTTATCTAATTGTTATAATATTGATCTTGATAGTTAACTATTCGCTATTTCCCATTACTTGAAGCAAGTCTAAGGAAATATCAATTTCCTGGTCGCAGTATCTGTGGTGTCTTCAGGCGTCGCAAGATGGTAAAGTGCTTTCAATTTGTAAACTAAGTTACCTGAGATTTAGTTAAATACAGCATGTTTTTTAATTAGACGTATACATTATTTTTTACCATACATAAAAGCTTTGATGGTACATATATATAAATCCATGTCTTTTGTTTTTATGAATTCAGTGGTTGCAAACGCGACTGCCGATCAGGAAATCCTGGCTTCAAATCCCGGGTCGGGTACTATTGGATTTTTTAAATTTAGAATATCTAGTAATGTCTCGGAGTCTGAATCTGCGCCCGGTGTATGGCAATAGGCTCACC
>DWMG01003828.1:0-11492 GCA_018244855.1 Elbella merops
TCGCTGCAAGCGCCGGGAGCTCATGAGGAAGGACCTCGTACAGGTCCGAAACTAGTCGGGCCATCCCGAAAAACGTAAGTAAACGTACGTTAAGCCGGTACATTTATAATCATGTCTGAAGTCATCTTTGAAACATTTTTATTTTAAATTGTAATTTTTGAAGCTCCATAATTTTTTTTCTTACTTTTGTCTTTTCATTATATGGTAATTACTGCATTTACTTGCAAGTGCGTGTTTTTAAATTTATCTGCAGTATATATTTTTTTCTATTATTATTTCTTAGTTGTTTACTTTCAAATGCAAAGGCTGTATTTAATACATTGTTTGAAGAAGACACCCTTTGATTAAAATAGGTTTATACAGAATCGTGGTAGAAATAATGTTCATTTTTGCTTATTCGTGTAAATTAAAAAAATAAAGAACAGTTAAAGTCAAATTCAATTAGAATGCAATAAAACGCAAAGAGCCTTCAACCCTGACTTGGATTTTCTTGTTTTGAGAACTTCCTACTTCTGGAATTTGGAACAATCTGAAGGTATTGATATTTGGAGTCAAATCTGTGCTGCTGAATACATAAATCGTTACATTGCCCTCAAAATTTCAATTTCACCCATAAATCAGATATAAGAACCGCGTATGAGATCCGCGAACATCAAGTTACATTATGCAGGCAGAGCTATAAAACCGATCCTTTGACGTCCCGAGGATTTCTTCACGCTCCTAGATGTAACCGGGACGCCAGTTAACGCCTTTTTAACAGTTCATTGCGTTTATGCGACATTATACTTTCTTTGATTTAGGGCGACAATGTTCAACACGATACCGACACCACCATGTACCGTTTCCTGGTATGGTTATACAGCGCCAAATGTCTATAGAGTTTTGTGAGATGTTCGGGACAGGGACCAACGTTCGATTGATTCTAAGCGTCCTTATTCAACACAAATGCTTTAAAATTTTAGTTTTTTATTGAGTTGAGATTTCTTATTGGGAACATTGAATCCACTATTAGAAATCTCAAACCATACATTTTTTTTTCATTTTCCAAGTGTTTACCTGTGTATCGCAGCAACCTTGCCACTATTTCGGAATTATTATATTTCAAAGATTTGTTTGTTACACATTCGCGTGTATAGATTTACGACATAAAAGCTATAAAATCATGGGATGTATTGTTTTTGTGAGTCGTTAAATAAGGTTTTATGAGATTTCCTTCAATTTGTTTAACAAAAAAATCTCAAAACACTTACAGCGTCTCGCTATCACATAAAATGTATATTTATCAACTACCATTATATTCATTCATCACAAAAATTTCATAATTTGTAAATTTATTTTTAATATTTAACAATGTAAATGAATAGTTATGTGTCGTACTGGCTTAACTTGTGTTAGTTTAGGATAGCCTTATATTCTAACGCATAGTCTGTGTAATCTGCTGCTGTGGAATACATGCTGACATCCCTTTCTGGATACTGGCATGTATGTATTTTTTTTCGGGATCGACTGACTAGTTTCGAACCTATACGAGGTCTTTCTTCATAAATTACTGCTTGTTGCAGCGAGGTCGAGCGACAGCATATAGCACTAACCCGAAAAAACAGCTACCTACGTTAGTTAAACCGGTACATGCATATTGTATAATAATGTGTATAAACACTCCCGTAACTTATAAAAGTAAAGTACAAATCAGGTTAAAATTATATTTGTTTTCAACTTTCCCTGTCAATGTTTTCCTAGTAACTAAATGTTTGTTTTCACTAATCGATGTTATTGTAAAATCCTAGTTACATATGTGCAACATTGTATTGATAAATGTAAACTGGGAAATCCTACACCTTTGTTTCTCTTTACACGCTAAGTGTAATAATAATTACAATCAACATTCGAAGGTTAAAGCATATATATTTTAGTAACTCCATGGTTTATCATTCTCGGAGGAGACCCGGGTCCAATAAAGGATCTATAACATAGTTGATTATGTAAGGACAATAATTGCATTACATTTAATGGTCATCATCGTCTTTAGTCTGTCACAGTCCACTACTGTACATAGATCTCACTTAATGACCGCCATCGTATCTCGGGCTTAGCTTGCCGCATCCAACTTCTGCCTGCAACCTTTCGCAGATCGTCATCTTACACAACGGTAGGGAATACCACATTACGTTTGTCGAATCTGTTTCAAGAGTCACTTGAGCTCTACAGCGCCTATCGGCTCGATGGTCAATGATAAAATTGTCCAGCAACAAAATAGAAGCATAACACAGTGAATGCTGACTTTTATATATGTATGACTCTTAATACAAAATACAAAATTGTACAGAGTTAATTACATGTACAAATAGGTGCGAATAGGTGTTTGTGCGGGTTTATGCATTATTATGTAATGATATGAATCGCGGTGTTCGCGTTTGATTTATCATTTGTTCGCTGATAGTATTATGATTAGAATGATTAAATGAAAATGAATATTGTGTGGTAATTACTTAACGGTAAAAATTAATTATTATCACAAGGAAACACGTTGAGTGTGTAATATTTTTCGGCAGCCATGAAGCATTTGCTTAAATAAAGTCATTACACACAGATTCCCTTCTTCGATCGTTCTATAAAACAGATCAAACACACGTGCTGATCACAAAAATATTTGTCACAAATGGGAATCGAATCCGCAACCCTCATCTCAACTGTCAGTATCACTATAACCACAAAAATGAATACAAATGTCTATGTATGTCGATTTTAACAATTACAGTACAGAAATAGTCTGTTTTAATTTAATACATCATATGCCCGTCGATTACAAAAGTTTTCAGAGAACCAAACTCAGTATGTCTGTTTATTCGCCGATGTGTCAATTTTACTATATCAATGACCTAATAATTGGGCACATTAATTTTATAAACACCAAATCTATATGTTATGTTCATTTGCTGTACCTGTGGATTTAAATTATAAGCATCATAATATAGTAAATATATGTATAAATATGTATATAAAGAAGCATCATAATATAGAAGCATCATAATATAAGCATCATAATATAGTAAATATATGTATAAATATGTATATAAAGAAACCGTTTCATAATACGAACAATACACATTAAAAATAGCGTATTAAAAATGGCAAATGCTAGGGGAATCACCGGTAAAAAGTGATTAGCAGCAAGATAAAATAAAAAGGTCGTGTGCGGTTATGTACAACGTGTTATTATATAATAAAACTTTTGGAAGCACTGGTTTTTGAAACGTTCTGGAAAATTAAATAGACTGTTTTATATCTTTTATAAGCAATAAGTAAGCACTACTTTTTATTAAATCGTTATAGAACATTATATAGGATTTTTAATATATTTTATAAGGATTACAATATGTAAGATTATATCTATTTTACAGTAGGTACCTACCTACTTGTGACGTCATCGTATTTGATTTACCATCTCTTTAGTCTCAGCTTTTGTTGTTTTTATTGTGAGTGTATTGTAAAGGTCATACACTTTAATTTAACAATATGTAAAACCTGCTTGCTTCCATAATATTATATTATCAAAAAAAGTTTAATACGCCACCGAAATAAATAAATAATATATATTTTGTTAAAATAGCAACAATAATAAATTTTCAATAACATAATTATAGCCTTAGTCTTAATTTTATTATTATACATCATTGACTGGTGTGTATTTGTTTTGTATATACTATAATTATGTATATAACTATATACTCGTTGACTGGTGTATTCTTGTGCGCCTCTGGTTATTGTATTATTATACATTATTATTATATTATACATTATTAACTGGTGAAACGTGGGCGTGTACTACACTCTTCTGCCTACTCTTTTGGGGATTACAGGCGTGATGTTACGATAATAATTTTTCTTCTGTCTGTACTATCCTTACTCATTTTAATATGAAACTACGTTCTTTTTGGAGCCTGCATAAATTGTAAATCTAGCTATCAACAGTGGCTCGTGTTAGCATTTTTTCTGCGCATCGCCATCGCCATGGCTAGGTACATTCGACAAGTCAAGGTCGTATGTTGGAATTTTAATCCGGCTACGTATCGGATGGAATATCGGCCAGCTACCGTTCGAACAGTTCATCAACACGCGATCAATCTAACAGATGCAGAATTTATTGGAAAGTTTATTGCTGGTATTGCATAACTAGCGGCCTTTGTTCATATTAAATAACTAAAATAAGGCAAGCAGAGCGCTAAATGTCAATCTTCGTAGGTTGACTGTATCATTGTATCTAATATTACATCGAACTAACGTTTTCCCTAAACGCTGATAATTAACCCCAGATGCATGGCTTTTGGTATACAGCCATCTGGAATATGTATGTTTTAAACGGAGAAACATTTTTTTAATTGATGCAGTAGTTTCAGAGTATTGCCTACATATACACAAAAACACACAGGATTTTTACTTCTCATTAAAATATGAGTAAAATGTAAGCCGAACTACAACATTATTAAGTCCTTTGAACCCTCCATACCATCCATCCATCAGCCTTTGGACATCCACTGCTGGTCATAAACCTCCCCTAATCACCGCCGCTCCCGGTTCACCCTAACACGAAAAAACCCAATTGTCGAGCAATTAAACTGAAAGTTCATTAGCACAACTTTTCTACACAGTTAAGCCCCATATAAGACGTACCAACAATTATTGTACGTTGGTGCAAGCCACAAATCGTCACCGTGCTCGCCGTTCAATAATTCATGTTGTGCGAACCGGAAAACGCTTTTGAAAATGCCCGACGTATACGGATAATTTGCACAATTAGCATGAAGACGGCCACGAATGCGCGCTCATGCAACATGCAGCGTCCTATTAAAATGCAGTGTCCTATTAGTATGCGGAGGACTGTGCGAATGGATACGGTATCTCGCAGAATAGGATTCCCAGCTACCTTTCCAATATTTTGTATTTGGGTTTTAGAACTCACCCCATATGTATCACTGTAATAATAATAATAATCGCCCCATTATAATTCCACTGTTGGAATATGGGTCTCCTCTCGTATCGAGAGGGTTAAGGCTATAGTCTACCGCCCTGGCCAAGTGCGGGTTGGCAGACATGTATTAATGCCTTCCTCCTTTAAGCTTATAATCATTAAATGAAGATAGTGACGTTTGTGGAACACGCATTTCGGTGCGTAAGGATAGAGATGTGTAGTACTCAGTTATTTTTACCTACTCTGTAATGGACACGACGTGGCTATATAATAATAATAATAACATTGAATAAAGTCATGTCAATTTACTTCTTAAAAATGTTCTTTCCTAAATTTTACATAGTTTTTTTTAAATTATTATACTAGTGAATTATGGTGGGTAGTTTGGGGTTAGATTATTTGAAATGTGTGGTAAATCTTCTTTTTTGTAAAGAGAACAGTTTTATCGCAAAAATATACATTATAAAGGTCCGGTCAATTGAGAAGTAATGCATTTGATTAAGTAACATAATATAAAAGGTAACCAATAAGAACAATATTTAAACTTGTAATAAATTGATTCTGTGCATTGACATACTGATAGAAGAAAACGTTAAAGTTTTATAGCGTCATAAAACTCACGGAACCCAGCAGTTATAGCAATGCTACACCCACTTTGCTAGTTAATTATGCTCTTAATCCGTACCGGTTATCACAAGGCAGTAGCCGTTTAACCTTGAAAGTCTTATCAGTGTTGCATACATTTGCATAATATTTTATTCGTTGCATATACATTTAGCATTATACGCATTAATGTATTTTAGTTCACGTAAAATGAGATCTTTCAAAATTTCGACTCTAATTCGCTAAACTTATAATAAGAGAAACATTCGCGGTAACTGTTTTTACTTATGATTTTTTATGTGAACTATCCTTTTCGGCCATTTTTGAGCATGTTAAGGAGATAAGAACATCCGTGGGTTGAACTTAAAATGCAAAATGTCCAAACGTCATATCCAAAACTGGTATGTTTATAGCTTCAGTATCGGAATCGTCTATCAGATTGGTGGCCGTAATTGATGCAAATGCTCTGTTACCGTCGTCGTCTTTAACTATCAGCTATTACGTTGACGTGCTTTGTTCACTGAGTGTCAAAAAAAAGGATATCCTTGAAACATTTGAGAGAAATACTCATCTAATTCCACAATATAAAAATAATATAAAATTGTTCAATACTCAAAATCCGTGAAATGTACAAATATACTTAGGTAATGAAGAGTAGTAATCGTTTTGATAAATCTTTGATTAGAAAAAATCTAATCTCCGTCGCTACCTCGCTGCAATCGGCGGGAGCTCATGAAGACGGACCTCGAATCGGTTCGACTCTAGACGGGCCAACTGACTAAATATACATGTGTTAAGCCGTTACATATATAATCATATATATAGTAAAAATCTGAAGTATCGATATTTTAGTGTCCAAATAAAATTATAGATAAAATCCAAATAAAACTTCGTCAGCTTTTGACATTGTAGAGCATAATTTTTATATTTTCTGTACGCTTAAAATATCGCAAATCAATTTGTCATAATCACACCGACAGTGTCGTGGTATTGGTTCAGCTGTAGTAAAATTCTAAATTTAATGATTAATTATGTTACATTAATTATTTCTTTCTAAAATAAAAATTAATTCATTAGTATGATTGAGTGGATTGACTCGATAAAAGAGAAATAAACCAGGTTTATACTATATGACGTGTCATAGACTAATCAAATATGAAAGTACAGGTGTATGATGAAATATAGTATTAAAAATGATTTACTACCTAAAATACAAATTGGGTGAGCTCTGTGCAAATATACAAGACCTTGTACTCGTAGATTACGGGGTTGAGCTATATACTCGTACACTTAAACCAATGATAAAACCAAACTAACTACATATAAAACCTGTATAATTAGTTTTTAGTTAATAGCAAATTATGAGAAACCGTTTCTACTAATGCACTTAACTCCAACTAATGAATATATATGTAAATGCATGTCGTCTGTTATTTCCTATTGTGTTCATTTCTGCATTCTCAAAACTATTATATTGTGCTTACATACATAGGGATATTTGTCTTCTTCAAATGAGCTAGTGACCGTTTTAATTATTATTATATTGTATATTTTTCTTACGTATGTCTGTTTTCACTGATTAAAAAGCTATTATGGCGGTTTATTTTGTTTCAGTATCACTTAATTTTGCTTCATGTCACCCCGGAATTAATGCTATTGTATTTTCCTGCTATTTTACCAAAGCGGACATTTGTAAAATAGCAGTTCTTTTCTTTGGTGTCTTCATCGTCTACTTCTTCCTACATTGGTCTTTTAACTGGGCTAAAGGACTGTAGAATGTCTGCCACAAGTAGTCAACCACAAAGCCTCTGTCTACGATATGACATGGGTTAAGTTATTCCGGCACTCTTTATTTACCGAAGTCCCTGCCGCAACCAGTGTGGTCCTGGTCCCATTTTTGAAGATATGGGATATAGCCAAAACAAACTACAGAAATATAAAAGTCGAAGAAAAATCCAAAATTGACTAGTCTAACTTAGACTAGTCAGTTTTATCGGATTCTGCTTAGATAGGTTTTATCGACAAAGTTAATGTAGACATGTCGTTGGAGCAGCAATCTAGCTTCCTAACTTTTATACGGTGGAATTACAGCGAAATAAAATCAGGAACAGATATCAAAAATTTATAAAGGGGCGAGGATAAAATTGTTCCAGTTTGTACCAGGTTGAGTACAATAAAAGGAGATGTAATATTTTGCCAAGTTCCAACTTGTTATGATCAGGTGGAACGAGATATATGAAACGGTGGCGATTGTGTAAACTTTTAAAATCGTGCTTCTGTGCTCGTTGCGCATTGAGAAGTTCAGATTAATGTAGAGTTACTTTCAGTTCGATGGATTAAAATCATATGACGCAGAATGTCTCGTAAAGCAGAGCGTGGCGTGTCAGCCTATATTTATTATTTATCTGTCGCTAAATCACCTTATAAAACAGAAACTGTATCTGTTAAAAAATTAAGAGAAAGGATTTTTCGGGAACCATCATTATTGTCGTTTTAAAACTATATATCCGATCCTTCTTAAAACCATACTGATGATTTCAAATTATTGATGTTTGCGTTCCAATTGCGTAATTTTAACGCGAACTTATCAAAGCGAGATGCTATGAAACTGAATAATATGTTAAGGATTAATTTATTTAATATGACACAAAAAATTTAAAAAGTCAATGAAAGTAGAAACAAATATTAGAAATCCCCTTGAGTTTTCTAAAAGACCTTCTTATAGTATTTCTCCAATGTTAAACATAGTATACATTACTTCTTCAATTTTAGAGACAATTGATAGTACATCTATTTCAGAGACAACTGACAGTACTTCTCCAATTTCAGAGACAATAGACAGTACTTTTCAAATGTAGCTACAATACTCGAAAATGTTTTGCGAACAAATAAATCGGTATATTTATTTACAGCCGCCTTGTGACCGCACCTTAACTCGCTAAGTACGGTACGCATTTAGCGTTCTTTTTCAACTTTACTCAGCGTCTTTTTGCAGTTCGCGAAAGTTTCCCTTCCTGTAACATTTTACAGTGGAGCGTTTCTGCCGGGCGATCACATCGAGTTAATAAGTTCGCGTTTCGATGGCTCCTGCGTTTTAAACTTTTAGGATATGAGATAACAAGCTGAGAAAGGAGACGTCGATTTGGCTAAGTCCACTTTAAGATCTTACCGGATTATGTCGCTTTTATACCGACGGAATTTCGATACTTCGGTTAGAGCATTTTGTAATTTTCCGAAGAAACATCAAATAGTCTAATATATAAATGGATCTATGTATCTTAGAAAATGGTGGAGTTTAAATTATTTTAGACATTTTTTGATGTATTCAAATTACATTAATTCACTTGATACACGTACATAAAGCAGGATTAGTTCAGTCTTTAGATAATATAGGTACATAATTATGTGTTCTTATGGAACTTTAGTGTTCAATATCGTTACCTATTAGAGTGATTTACGAGTGCACATTATGAAGAGACGAATGATATAAAAATAATATAAAACAGAAATACAAATTGATATTTAATCTTAGATAAATAAAAAGTGAATGTTCTCGAAGGTTTGCTTTGAAATGCTCGATATAAACCCGATACTCGACTGCTACCGTCGGCAATCGTCGACCGAATAAGTCTCTCCGTTACACTGTAGGAATTATAACCGAAAATATTTTTTTTTTCAAGTTTCATTCCTGAATAGGTCTGTGGGAATATAGATTCGTTCTTTTCTTATTAAGATATCTGTCTGTATTTTGCTTATCCATCAAGGTTGTTAGCGATCTGTAATTGTTGAAAATAGTACATTATAGTATATTACGAGTATTAATTTTGTTTTTGGAAGGAATATTAATCCTATGAAAAGTTTTCGTATAAGAAGCGTTTCGATGTAATCAGTAATTTAAAACGTTACTCAGACAACTAATGGTCTTCGAAGACGGTATGATGCATATATGAAGAGTGATGAATGTAGAAGAAGCATGTCAGGTCTGTAAAGATAAAACCATTTGGCACTCGGTGTTCTCTGCCGACCCCGTAAAGGTTGAGGAAGCTGTCGTTAGATATAATAAAAACATAATTCAACTAATCTATAGCTACCCTAAAATAATATAATTTATTATAACAAAACCGTTGGTATTCATCCTATAAATCTTGCTATAAAATATTGTTCTCGGTCGGAAGTGATAAATTTTATTCGGAAGTAAAAAAATTTCTTCAACATAGTTTTTCGCTCCTCTCCCTTCGCTTTTGGCAACTTAATTTTCATGATTTCCCCGTATTTCAATTTCGGACTATTGAATCCATCTGAGGACTTGTTTTATTTCTAATATTTAAAAGAAAAAAATACAGAATCTAAAAATGTGTTGTTTATTATGCTAGAAAGTGCTCTTATTTTGTTTTTCTCTATTTCCATTTTAAAATTATAATTATACAAATACTTGATTGAAGGGCCTGCTGGCCTAGTGGTTGGTTAGTTACCCTATCTTCTCAGCCGGAGTACGAATCGAATGGCTATGTGTGCGGGTTCCCTATAATTTTTAAATAGCTTGTGGGTATTTTAAAGTCGACTGATGAAATAGTGCCACAGACTATAAAAGTTTAATTGAAGCTGTAGCTAAAATTTATACCACGTGGTAAACAGAGTATATTTTTTTACTTTCTTCTTTCTGTACTTAACTCTTCTGCGTGGCTGTTTGAAATAGGTTGTAATTTAAATTGTATGCTCTGATGTTCTTATTAACAACTTATACTACCTTGATTAACTAAACAGTCCTGTTCAAGTTGAATGGCAAATGATTGCTACTGCTTACCGAAAATATGTGATTTAATTATTATAGTTGAGTTTTGAATACTTTGGTTTCATTGTTTTCTCCTATGAATGTTTCCAAAACACAAAATCCAAGATTCTTAAAGCTGAGATGTGTTTAGAGACCAACTAGATGTTGACTCCCCAACAACCAGGCAACCGATATATTACATCAAGCGAATATGTATTCCCTCCGTTTACCTTTCCGGATACTACCAATGTGTAAGTACAAAGTTTCCCGAGCAATGCATAAGTTTCCCAGCAAATTACTCCGCTAACTAACACGATTCGCACCTTCCACTCGGCCTTCATATTTTTTCGGCGCAACACCTAAATTACCCTCAGAGCTAATAGTTTTCACCTATTACCGTGCGCGGGCCGAATTTATCGCTTTCTACTGTTGATTTATCTTCGAGCCGACCGGATTAACTAGCGCTAACTTGGCGATAGTTAAGTCTGCTATCTCTGATGTTTCAGAGCGAAAGCTCTTTCCTTTTATCTAAATTGGTACGCTACCAATAAAGATCCAACGGCGTCTGTCGTAAACCATTCGCCCCATACGCTTCATTATGGAGCAAAGTTTTAGATATGATGGTACCGTTTTATTGTCCACCGATGTCGCGAGATCCCTATCGATAATGAGATTTGGTGAGCCAGTATCGGACACGCTTGACAGACTGAAATGTTGGACAACTTGCTAACTGGGTGTTCTGGTAAATAAAGCGAGCTAACGACCGAATTCATGTCACCAAATAATAAACGACGAATTAGTATCCATCAACGTATTTATCTATGTGTCTATGTAGACACTATCACAAACAGTTATAAAGAAAGAAGGGGCTTAAAATATTTTAACCCCTGATTCTGACTTGACTTGTTTATTTTATATAGTACGATGAAAGCGTAATTCGAATATATGAATGAAGGACACGGAAGTGCGTAGTAATTTGTAAAGTTACTGAACTGATTTTAAATTACAGATTCCCATTACGGAATATTAGAGCAGAACTAACAGCATAATTTACTAATCTATTAAGAATTATACGATTGTGCCCCGGGGTTAATGGGACTTTAGTTGGTGGACAAATGCATTCGTAAATTACGGCCGAAACTTCCCCAT
>DWMG01003829.1:0-11489 GCA_018244855.1 Elbella merops
ATTTATTGGTAATACTAAATTACATCCTTACGTGAGAATATATTCACGTTTTCTACATTTTGCATTTTGTACATTTTGCATGAGCACGGATGACAAGTTGCTATGAATACTAACAATGTGTAGATTTTTTTTTTTTTTTTTTTTATAAAACAATGAAAGGCCCAATATATTAAAGATATTAAGTTAAGTATTAAATGTTGGACTATTCTTTTAAACATGTATATTATATAGAATCGTTATAGAAAACTTTACAAGTTTAATTAATTTAATTCGCTTGCCTGTTAAAACGATGCACGATATTTTTAATTTCTTTGATAAAACGCTAAGCATAGTGGAATCTGATTATATGCACATGCAGACTTCCTTCTGGGTTACCCTCCGTTTACACTAATTACCTGAGTAAGCTGTATTAACCGTCGCTGCTAACTCAGCGGGCAATTTATTAAGAAACGCTCGACCCCGCTTAATTCATTAATCATCAAAGCACGCCGCGAACTACATTGGAACGCAATGCTTAAATGTTTTCACATCGTTTTGTAGATTCTTCTATAAAGTATTAATTAGGGTTTTCTAACTTGAAATTCAACTTGATATTGATTGCATTGTTGGTCCAGTGGTTGCAAGCGCGACTGCTATCGACAGGTCTTGAGTTCGATTCCCAAGTCGGGTAATTACTATTGATTTTGCTAAGTTAGATTTTCTAGTAGAAATTTCTAGTAGTGGCACGAAGTCTGGATTAGTATCCTATATTACAATAGGTTCATCGTATTCAATGGTAGAGTTCATTCCTTTACCTTCCTTTTCGGAAAATACAGGCGTGATATTATATTTTGTATAAATCTCAACTGACAAAACGAAATGGTTTGGTTCTAAATTCCTTATCTAGATAGCCAAGGAGTAGAATACTTTGCCAGCGTCTTTATTTCTAGATACGTATAACCTAAGACATTTTAAGACAAGACTGAATAGGTTTTTTCTAGGCATGTGTGCTCCATGGCATCTTAGGCAAGAACGCGGCCTATCGCATAGTAAAAAAGGTGTAGAACTACTGCGCAATATGTATAAGCAAGTACCGAATGATGGGCTCTAATATTATACAGAATATTTCTTACAAAATAATACAATGTTTAAAATTCATGATATGCAAAATTGCGGTGGGAGCTCGCCGGAGCCTGTCCGTCACCGCAGCTCGCACAGATTAATTCAAACTTAAGCCTTGCACGCCGTCCAGACGTATTCTCACAACCCACTTACATCGCCGTCAGTAGAGATCTGTTTTAAACTCCATTACGATAACACGTTTATTAAAATTTTCACATAGAACAAGGTGGTTAATAGTTCTACGTGATTTATATACGAGTACTATGAGAAAAACAATGATTGCAACGATATGCCTTACTGTCAACTTTCCTTGAATATGGCGTTATGACCCATGCACCAGATTAAACATATCAAGGTTTATGACTATCGAAACCGACTTAGACCTTCTAAATGTATTGTCAGTGATCCACTGCTGTTGGGTAATACTGACGATCATCGTACTCTTCTACTAATACACTAACGCTTTACCCGCGAGTACTTATCACACATACATACATACACACACACACACACGCACGCACGCACGCACGCACGCACACACACACACCATCTGCTCGTCTCCGTCGACTGCTGGACTTAGGCCTCTAATGCCACGCCACTGAGCTCGATCTTCTGCTCTACTTAACACCTAAGTACTCGTACAATAGGTTTAATAAATAATTGAAAAGAAACTTGACGTAACTCAAGGGTATCCAAATATTCACTTGGATGTTACGACATAATACTTGTATATTATTACGGTTCGTACTACCTCTACTAGTAGAAAACATCGCAAATCAGTCTCAAAACTGCCAATACTAAGATTGGAGACGATTTCGTTTTTATAATACCACCTGTAAAACACTCGTAAGTTAAAATTTTGTTTTCGGAATATTAATTGTTTAAAATGAATGTCTTGAATCCATGCATAAAAAATCTACATATGGTAAGTTGTTGCTACCTTCGCAATAACCTTTGAAGACGGTGCTATAACGCTGTTTGTTTTAAAACAGCAAAACTCTCCACATGAAAGAGAAAATAAAGAAAAACAGGCCCGCTTTATGACACAGACAGCCGCTAGACACGTTAAAGGGTTTCCGCGCTCGGCGCCGCCTAGCAACATTTTCTATTAGTTGCCTGAAATTAATTTTGTTTTTGTAAAGTACGGGCCGGTGCTCACTGAGAGAACAAAACGATTTTAAATTTCTATCATTTTTTCATATGCATTGATAAGTGCTTTGTTTTTAATGTAGTAATGTCATAATATGCAAAGGAAAGGTATCGTTTGAATCCATCTGTCAAACACGGTGAATTTGGTTCGTAAAACATGAAATTAATAAAACCTTTGATATTTTGATACAGAGTTTACGTCATTCCGAAATAAAGCGTCAATACATGTTCTACTCGATGATAAACAATAAAAATAAGTAGATCGGGACATGTGCTCCCCTGGGGTATCAGATTCTAAAGTAGATAGACTAGAAGAGAACCTGGGTTATTGAAACCTTATGCATATACATATTAATAATATATACTGACATAAATATGTTTATACCCAAATGCATGTAAATGCTCGGTGTATGGCGATGGGCTCATCACCTATTACATAGGACGTAAACGTAACCAATGAAACGTAGGAGTGTGCTAGATTCCTCTGCGTTCCGCTTCGAGCATAACAGGCGTAATGTTACGTTTGTACGTATATATATTGATATGAGTAGAACGTGCAAATGCCTGGTAGCCACACTATCGAGGCGAATCGGAAGCACGCGCGATGCATTCAACTGCAGTTTATAGCAGTTCACTGGTTTCATAGCATTCGTAATTCATTGGCCTTCATTCTTTGATTTCCACACTATTTTAATTATTATAGATTTATTGATAAATTGATTTATAGATCGAGTGCCAAATGTCTCTATCTTTACATATCTATCGTCCTTCTACATTCACACTCTCTTAATACATGCACGTAAGGGGCCTGACTCTATACGATAATAATGCTAATAATTTCTAACATTGATTGGCAAGATGTTGGGTATTTTCAATACTATATACCAATACCTACCCCTTCAGGGATTACCGGCGTGATGTTATGTTTTAAATTTATATGACATTGTCTATAACACCTTAAAATTTTTCATAATGTTCTTGATGACGATGGCTCTAATCTGACTTGACCAACCTAACCTAATCTAACCTAATCAGCTAAATACTTGTTTACCTGTTACCTTAATAATACTTATTTACCTAGTTATGTGGAAACATTATGTCCCTATAAGTACTCACAACTTCACAGTCGCTGTGAAGAGGCGTAGTCATTGGCAACATTATGAAGATGTGAGGTAGATACTAGGTACCTACCTGTTAAAATAAATACAACCTGTACTGAATACTTAGTTGCTTGCGATGAGCCATATACCGCATTCGGACGAGCCGTATACCGTAAGAGCTCATTAAATCGAACTCCGCCACAAATGCGATCTCAATGCGGTCCAATACTGCATTCATTTACAGATGATTATAGCAAAAATATATTTTATAAATGTATATTTATTTTATTTTATAGATTGTCGATTTAACAGACGTGACATCGCACAAAAATGAAAAAGGAATTTCGTTGCCATACTTTTTTCGTGCCAGCACATTTCTATATAAATCTATATATTTACATATCGATCTATATGAATAATTCGTTATATTCGTTATATTCGTTATACGATAATATGAATAATTCGTTTTCCGTTAGTTTCCTTGTAAACAACTACCATGAAATTGAAAAAAACTTTGAATAACAACATTTTGCAGGTTTTAGAATGCAGTAACCGTTAATAGTACAATATTAGATTATATTTATTAAGTGCCCTTCTTCACCCAATAATTACTTTCGAAACCACAATTTTGCATTTTAATCAATCTTTTATTTGTCAGTAAAGACATTCTTCGTACCACGCCCATCGTATAATTCGCAATTCATTTCTGTGTAATGTCTGTTCTATAGCTCGATCAGATTACAGCGGCTGGCGAACGGCGCAGCGGATTTACTAACAATAAAATCAATCTGCGACGCGAATTAATTAATTTTTAAGCGATGTACTAAAATGTGGCAGCACACCGCGACCAGTTAAGCGTTAATTCAATGACAAAATGATTAATCACTTCCGTTGCAACGCCGCGCCGCGCCGACGCTGATAAAATTAATGGATTTTCCGTTTTCATTGGAATCGCTTTTTTTCCGCGTTTTTTACTGAAGGCAACTATTTATTTTCGGGCGATATACGTATCTGTCGATCCGTCGTCGTAGGCCGTCGATCGACACGGTTTGGTTAATAGCTATCAATATAATGTAATTGGTTACAGAAAAAATTAAATTCGAAATTTAAATTTAGAACTTCTACTTCGTTATTAGATACGAGTACATGGATACTTAAACGTTCATTTTATATCATCAATTTTTTTTATACTTTTTGATCCGAATACAGGTCTTCTCACATATTTATAGGTGCTAAGGCATGTAGACTACCACGGTGCCCAAATGCGGTTTGGCAGACTCAACACGCTTCGGTCTTTAAAATGCTCCAAGGTGCGTTTCTTCACGGCGATTGCCTTTAGGCTGATAGAGTTATTCCTTATTTTTAGCTATGTAAGTTACCGCAACTTCTGATAGTCATTTAATAGTATTATAAATAACTGTAGATAAATTGGAAAACCCTTGACAGTATGACGTTGGCACGAAAATGAGCAAACATGAGAGAGTTGATATACCTCCATTCTCACCAGCCGGCAGTTCGCAATTGTGCTATACAATAACCCCGCAGCGGAACATCTACAATTTTAACTAAAACGTTCGACGTCTGTCACTTGATCAATGACGCGAACACAGGTTTCTCGTGCCATCAAACTGAAGAGGGTTTATCCTGCTTTAAAAATCAGTAGATCCTCGTCTCCGTTAAATAATCTCCATTTGATAAGCTTTAGCGTCAGCCCACGTGGGATTGCGTGCTGTGTAGCAAGCAGCGAAAAAGGTCCGATATCAACATGGCTGGACAGTTGAAATTGTACTTAAATACTAACGAATAATGTCCACAGTTGAAGAGTGGGAATGTTGTGTAAAGATGGGAGCCAGGCAGGACACCTGTCTATCAAGCGACCCTCGTAAGGCGAATTGTCTGTTCGCTCGCGAGTCGCGCGACTGTCGACCGCGCGCCGCCCGACTACTGATGAGCCTAAAGCCAAGATAAAGCTCCGATACGTTACTAAAGCGCGAATTCATGTGGATATTTCATAAACAAAATATTGCTAAACTATTTTATAATGTTTAACAGCGTTTTCACGTGCTAATATTCCGTATAAAATAGTGATGACTTTGAAAATGTTAATAATAATAAAAATAACCTAATGTTACTAACTAAATAATGTCATATTTGAAATCAAGGATACATTTTTATTTATTCCCTTTTATCTGTTTGTGGGTCATCTGCGGCTGTATTCCTACTGAATCACTGGTTTTAACCTGTTTAAATTAGATCACCTCCGGACCGGGTTAGTAAAGCGGATAGGGGGATAGGGGGAAAGTGAGGAGAGGGGGACTCTACCTCATTTACTGTCTCGTAGCTGGAATCGTGGATTCAATTTGTAATTAGATTTCTGACGGCTATGTCGCTAATGTGTTTAATTTTTCAAAATCGAACATTGACTGAAATTGTTCCTATTTTCGATTAAAATTATATCTTGAATTATTCCATCATTAGTTACATTTGATAACAAGGAAGTAATTTATTTTCGCAAGTTGCCGTGGAGCCCTCTTGAGCAAGCCACTCTAAATGATCCTCTAGAAATGGGTTACAAGCCAAGTGTCAGTCGCAGACTTTTATGACCGGCAACGAAGTCTACCTTCTGTAATACGTGAAACCAACTGCTTAACATGCTCTTTGAAAGCCCTTGAAAATTTGTCATCTATGTTGTATGATAATCTTGTGTACAATAAAGAATAATTGTATTATATTGTATTGTATTGTATTTGAATCTAGAAAAGGTCGTAAGCCTCACTAGTAGTATTAGTCATGCTTACTATAATCAACTTCAATCAACAATTGCCTATAGGTAGGTACCGTAGTTCTTAAACAGTGTGTAAATCCACACTAAGGGTGGATGGATTTTCCTAAACTACACATTTTACTTATCATGCGATTCAAATATATTTTCCATTATAGATTTCAAATGGTAACTTATAATGCCGAGTCTAATCCTCATAAGAAAATGTTACATACTCAATATTATCTATGTTTTATTAACGTATACGAGTACCTTACAGAGTATATAATACTTACATGAACGTGTTACAGAAAAGTTACATCCATGTAATTGCGAGTGTAACGTTACGGAAATCATGTTGTTCGATGAGGTCGATGCTAATGAGGCTTTACATTACTTCAGCATGTAGTCAGCGATAATTCTGATGGAATATGGAGAGGAGATGTAGCACGGTTAGGATTAAATTAAAACATAATTATGATTATGTTTATGGCAGTTAATTAGATAATAAAGGAACGCTGAATTATCACTGCAAAATAGGTTTCGTAGCGCTGCTGGCTCTGTGGGTACCGTTTTACATAGCGGAGTAAGCACGCACAGGCAATGTTTGAATTTAGTCTTAGCATTGTATTTGTTTGAAGCTCACGTACAGTGTTTGTACTGTTTGATATTAGACACAAATGGTAACGCCTTCACGGATCGTTTATTAAAGTGAATGTGGGTAACTCACTATGTATTAGTTTATCAATATTTTATATATTTACACTAAACAAAATACTTATCATATAATATTAATTATGTTTATGTTTATATCCACACATGCATGCATAACTAACCTTCATCAGCACATTTCTGTCCACTACGGAATCTAGGCCTAGCCAGCCCTTAATTCTATGTTAACAGTATACTACCTATGTACTGTTAAGAT
This sequence comes from Elbella merops, assembly GCA_018244855.1. NCBI lineage: Eukaryota > Metazoa > Arthropoda > Insecta > Lepidoptera > Hesperiidae > Elbella > Elbella merops. The sequence goes on from DWMG01003829.1 coordinate 7,040, forward strand.
CAGTCAAGTTTACCCAAAAGAGAAATATTCCTTACATACGTCAATCGCTGCTCGCATGTTGCAATGAACTTCAAATTTTTGTTTTGTTACTTCATTACACCGAGACAATGTATACGGTCAAGTGAAGCGTCGTAAGATAAATAGGGACAACTAGTCGTTTCTGTGATGTAGTGGGCGTCCCGCTGTCCCGTGTTCAAGCAGCAATAAATATGTAAATGAGCCGCTGCGCCGCGCTATTGAGGCCGCACTAAAAATATCAACTTGCGAACATCTTAAGGAGCTGCGACTGCATCAGCACACTTCAGTGCTTAAGTTCGTATGAACCCATATGAACTACCATATGAACTACCACGGAATTTCTTAATAACTATATACTTAAATGTAAATTTTTAAGGGAGCCTAAATATTTTAAATCCATAAGTGAACTGTACAGGAGGGTGCAATGGTGACATAAGTTATGGAAAGTCCTGGGAAGATGAAGCAGAAGCACTCAGTGTTCTCTATACCTACCCCATCATGGATTTGGCATGATGATAAAATAATACCTAACATTACACCTGTACCCGTATCTCCCTGAAGGGATAGGCAGACGATTGTGGTATAGTCCTATGTTTTACCAGTTACGTTTACATCCCAAAATGGAATAGACGGTGAGCCTGTTGGCAACTTTACTTATTTCAAAGTATATTCAAATTGATCAGTAGCAAAACACATTAAACATACATCACTAGGACCTCCCAGTATTTGCCCCGCGGTCGCGCGGAGCTTCCGTATTCATGGGACAGTCAGCTACCGGAACATGCATTTAAATTGCACCATTTGAAAACAGCATGACTACCGCTCATTCGGTTGTTTTTGCTTTATTGTTGGAATCTCTATGTTTTTGTCGCTATAGCACTTAAGTTAGAATTCGTAAAAATTAGTCAAAGTGGAGGCAACGCCAGTTGAACGCAGTATTTGTGACAAGTCCGTAATATACGTGAACAGTTTGTTACGATATTATCTGGTATTATTATTATTACAAACTGTTCGTTGTCAGGATCTTGTGACAAATAATTACGTGATCTAAAGTAGATTAAATTATATTTTTCTAATAATTCTATATCAATGACCATAATATGTTTTAAGTAATACTTTTTCGTTAAAAATCTTTTGTATAGAAATTTATTATTACTTTTTAATTAAACGCCTCCTTCGAATTGTTATTAGGCCAGTGCTCATAAAGATTTTCCCGATAAATCATTTAGTAGGCAATATAACTATTAACTTTAATTAAATTGGGCCACATAACGATTAATAAATCTCGAGTTACAAGTGGTTTTAGGTACAGTGATGAAAGACGTATTCCCGTAAAATCCTTTCGCTATGAATTCTATGAACCTTTTTTCGAATACTTCACTGAGGCCGGGAGGTACGCCCAAAAAGCTATAAAGCCGCGTAATGGTCAAATGCGAGGTGCTATATATCACTTTTATCGCTGATACACTTATGTTTGGAAAGAAACGTCATTAGAGGCCCCGAGAAAATTCCTTTCAATCCTTCGATCTGTGTACCATTGGCGGGAAAATTTGAGATATTTTGTTTTTATCTGAAACCAGTAAATACCTTTATTTGGGTTGCGCAAAGCTCGTTGCTAATAACGTTACAGTCGTGATACTTCTGAGTCAGTATGAAGGATAATAATGCGTTAAAATCATTCACTTGCAGCTATGTGAACCCGAAATAGGCAGAGTTTGTGCTATGATAATAACGGTTGCTTAAACATAGCAAAATTCCGTTTTAAATTACTCGAATATGACTTTTCGTTAAGACGTTACTACGCGGACGGGTAGAAAAATGCTAAATGTAACAAGAACGCTACGGTATGAACGAACAGCTCTACGCATATTGTATTGGTTATCTAAGAATTCATTTTCTACAGACAAAAATAGTTAATTCAATTCTATTTTGCAATATTCCGCACTTATAAAAAATGGTGTACACCACTTCCAACAAACTTACATATAATTGACCTAACATCATCATAACCTTCATCACCCTCTAGATGGTCACTGCTGGACATAGGCCTTCCCTGATTGGCGCCACTCCTTCCATTCCTGGGCCTTCGAAATCTGCAGCATCGAATCAGCAGCTTTGAATTATAAGGGACACTAAATTAAGTTCCGGGCATCGGTCGGCGTTAACGAGCCGCGTTCAAACACAGTGTGACGCGACAAACAGTGTGCTCTGCGCACTGCCAACATTGTGATTTATTCTCATTGAATCTCCACAAAATAACAATTTAAACAGCTCATAAATTTCTGGTCAAATTTTCCCATTTTCTATGTTAAACTTTTCTTCCGTTCATTTACTTTAATGTACTTTATTTGACAGACCTATTTCTAATATAAAAAAACGCTTAATAACCGCGATAGAATTTTTATTACGTGTAACTAACTCTACAAATAGCAGTACGTGTTGAAACATGACAAATTACGACTCATTTATCACCGAGACCACGTGTGGCACCGTTAAATTTCGAATACGAAAATGTTATTTTTAAATCAATTTTAACAAGCACACATGACAGTAACATTTGGACGTGCGCGTCGCCCGGTCAGCCGCCGCGTCAGCGCGTGACACCGCACATTGTGTGTTGTGCTGACCGAACGGTTTTTTTTCGTTTAAAACATACATCGCGTTCGATTTTAACACAACTGTTTAAACATGCTCTTAATTTCCCCTTTATAGGTACCGTTATAGTTGAAAATTATGGTTTAGCTTTTAAGAGAAACATTTAAGCTCCATATCATAAACAAGAAGTTGCATTTTTAATATCATCGTGTAAAATTTGTTTGCACCGCTTAAACGATGAGTTAGAAGGCGTCAAAACAAAAACGAGTATGACGCGATCCGCTGTGCGAGGAAATGGTTATTTTCTATTTTGCATACGCATTCCCCTCGAAACTGTTGTTGTTCCGGGCCGCCGCTCGCTACGGAATTATTTACGTCAATCTCTCGGACCATTTGTGACGTCGCTCATTGATTGGCGGTTGGCTGCTGGCTTTTGTTTCAATACGAAAATGTTTTATTTATTTAGCTATGAATACATTTGTTTTGTATTGTATTTAGAGGCAATGAGTCCGCGGGTCGGCTCGCACTGAGTGGTTATTTCAGGAATAATTAAAATCTTTTTTCAACCCTTTTATTGTTTCGCTGTTGGACACGGGTCTCTTTCCACGAGAGAGTTAAAACCAATTTAAGTACTTAATGTGTATTTCATTTGTTATTAACGCGAAGGAAAATATTAACCAACAGTATTAAGTTCATTGAGTATCTTAACTATGCAAAGGCTTAAGCGAGGGAATTTCAGTGCATAGCTCGAGTGTTTTTAGTAATTTTGAAAATGTGCGCACGGCTCTGGAATACGGATCTCACAGTTATGCAGCGGAAGTATGCGAAGATCGTACAGTCTCGTGGTGGGGGTGAACTACTTAAGGTTACTTGTGAGCGCGAGACATAATTCAACATAGGAATTTAATGAACGGAACCGTATCGTTCACTGGTTCGTGAGTTCCTGTTGTGGCAGCAACATGCACTAAAACAAAAGTGCTCCAGGCTAAGCGTTCACGCTACATTAAGGACGCTTCTCTGCATTATCTAAGATAGAGAGAGATCTACAGACTCAATTATGTTTATGTGCGTTTCTCTGTTTCAAGTACTTACAATACAAACTCTAATAATCTTCCTCTGTTCCATGAGACGAGAATTACCACTAGTGAGACGTGGGAAAGTAGACCCCCAAGTAGACCTTCATGGAAATTTAGGCGTGATGTTAACTTTTTTAACCTTGAATTAATTTCATTCAATAAAAGAGCAAGAGACGTTTTTATTTATACATTGTATATATATAGGCTTAAAAGACAAATAATAAAGTTGCATGGACATAATATTGGTTACATATGTACATATACATATAAGGGAAGCTTAGTCGATATCAGATAAGGGGAACTATTCTCCAACGGTTTACAATTTCAATGTAGCGGGGGTGTACTCTCGAGTGATAAGGGTTAAGGTTAAGGGAACCAGTATCAACATGTAATTATAGTTAGCTGAAACGGTATACATAGGAAACGGTATATATTAGGATATAAGTTATAATTTGATTGGGCCGTTGTTGCAGTCGTTAGAGTATATGGTTGCTACTTCGGCAGTCCAGGGTTCGATTCCTACTTATAATAGATATTTGTATGATGAGCAGTGTCTATGTAGTTTATCAGCTATCTGGTTATATAAAACAAGTTCATATAAAACAAGTTTGATTTATAATTTGAGAGCAGATGGCTATGAGTGGAGATGCCCAATATATAAATAACCCCAATCCGCATGCCCAGTATGGGGCTTATGGGCAAAAACCCCCGACAAATGTATACAACGGCGCTCATTGGGGAAGGCCTATAGCAAACAGTTG
>DWMG01003830.1:0-11487 GCA_018244855.1 Elbella merops
GCATAAACAGTGCCGGGGGTTCTCGAGACCGTAAAATCTCGATTTCGTTATATTCTCGCTTCATTACTGTTAAGCGTTTTAAACGTTTTCCCATGTTATAAATACGTATCGCGTGTAAAAGTTTCATCCGTTGCGAAGTTGTCTTGTGTTTTACAACGCTACTTAAAGCTTCTTAAATCTTTGTTCGAGAGTCTAAAAATGTGACAAACAATGTAAGGGACTTAAATATCATTCCTTTGTCCAATGACCAATCGAACGTCTATTTCTTAGAAGTAGTAGGCAAACATTTTTGTTATTAAATGTAAAATGGTCATTATTGTTATTTCATAGATAGTGTTCATAGATAGTTGAAATGGGTTACAGTTGTGTTGCTACTTTTGAGACTGACTTGTGACGCCTTATGTGTTACCATGTTTGTCTGTCACGAAAATCTGTCCGAGTGCCGTTGTATACAACATTGGCTGTACCAACAGATATAGTTAGGGCCGCAGGTGAACTCTGAAAGTGGGTTCCTATTTTGCTTTCAACTCGCTTATACTTATAGTATACGAGTAGTACTCCAATCACGTCATATCTGATACAATGCTTTTTATGAATTAGCCGTCAAAATAAACAATGATTTGATTGTAAGGTTTTAAATACCAATTTTGTTTGCCTTTATCCGAGAATCTAATAAAAGCTAATTTGACAAAGGGAAGCAAAACAAAATCTTGTACAAATAGATCTTATATATTATCTTATATAATACATTAAAACTTGTAACAGCTGCGGCGTCAAATACGTAAAAATTTAATTGTAACTTTAATCTACTGAATATAATTTCGAGCCTTCATTATATTAAACAGAACTCCGCACTTCAATTGGGACGTCGCTGCATTTTCATTATGAGTGTGTATTTTAGGTATTCTAGGTTCAGTTTCCACCTCGCCGTACGAGCATCAGGGGACTTATGAGTGGTTCGCTTTAATGAAAGCGTTGGCCGTTGCTTTCGAGATTTTGTAGAGGCCTTCAAAGCGTTGCCTGTTAATTACCGTCCCTTTTGAACAAAGGACGACGTGAGAAAGTGTTGCCAGGGTGTCTCCCATTTGTCTCAATAGAAGCTGGCTGCGGCGCAACGCTAACGCTTAATATTTCACGAGAGTTTATGTCACGTCAACATTCTGCTGAGTTACTCTTATTTTCAAGGAAGCGACAGTAAATTGCAATATAATCGTCAGGAAAATGTGATTGTTTGTTTTTACAAAATTTCATATAATTGTTACAAGTAATTATTTTCTTCTTGAATTGAGATAAGATGGCGGCGCGGCTCAATGTTAACCTTAGCGCTGTTACAGAAACTCATAATAACTGTTAGTCAAGTCTAGATGCAAATTTTTGTAATTATTCACAATGCGTGAGTAAATTTGCAGGAAGAACGGGTTGCTCGCAGCTTGTCTTGACATTCAAGACCAGTGAGCTGTTTCGACGAGATATTCGCGCGTACATCCTGTACACCCGCTGAGTATAACAAACCCGTTAAATATTCCGCGCAAACGAGGCGTTTATAAAATATGCAACGATCCATTCCCTGTTTCGTTTTTACTTTATGCACGGAACTTAAATATACACCAATAATTTCGCTAAGCATGATAACTTTCTTCGGGTTATAAGTTTAATGGGGCATGCTTAATTTGGAACGGTAATACAATTTATCAAAATGCGCGCCAGTCACGCGAATTGATAACGCAAACTGAATTCTTGGGTGTTTTATATTGATAAAAACTAAAGCGTTAATGTGTGAATTGATGTTCAATCAAAGCGTGTAAGTTGATTCTTGGGTGATAAAATAGATATATAGTAATCTTTTTTTATTTAACAATTATTATTATTATTACAGGCACAAAATTTCTACTCACAGCGAAGGTAAACAAAATTGTGCCCCAAAAAAATATTTTAGGCTGACAGTCACAAGTGATAACATACTTTCGGGTGACAACGATGAGAGTGAAATATTTAAAAAGCCGTGCCATGTACGACATAATTCTCGCCCTTTGTAAACAAAGCTGTAAAGGTTAGAGGTTAAAGGGTCAGGTGGCGTGGACTGAGACGGTTATGGTCACTGCTGTAACAAAATATAAAAGGGATGACTTTAACCTGAACTAACCATTGCGCAAACTATTAACCTTTCTTAACCGTTTATTAAGAATAAATGATCCGTTTTTATCACGGAATAAACTAAAATCAACCTCAAGATATTTCTCATTTCATTTCTCATTCGTGTGTGGTGTGGTTCGTGGCAAAAGTAGGTAAATGCCACTCGTGGAAAAATAGCATACAGTGAGTCCTTGTGAAACTTGAACTAACAGAAATAAAATCTTCCCGATCGAGACCAAATACCCGTATATGGTTTTTTAAATAAATTCAACGTATACCTAGATATTCGAATTTAGCCTGAAACCTTTATGGAGATTGTACAAATTTCGTTTTACACTATATATACTTTTGCATGGTTGGAGCGGTTTTTTAAAGTTGTCGTATAAATAAAGTTTACGGCCGGGTGGAATAAGCTTTTCTCTTTTAGACTGAGTATATCAAGTTTGGTGAACCATTAAAAAGCGTCTGAAACTTTTGCTCAGTGGTCCGATATGTGAAATTTATGAAAGCAAATAAAATTTACACTTTTAAGCAAGCGCTACTTTTATATCTTTTGAGGTATTATTATTTGTATTTTTATCTTTTGTGGTGCTATATTTATTTTTAAGACAAAGAATATGTGGCCTGTGTTTATGGATTACAAGACACATTCATTACTACTTAGAAATAAATTTAATTGGAGGTTTTTCTCTTAGATGTCCTCGTAAATCGGTAGAATTGTAGCGCGAAACTGACGTCAAGTAATATAATAACTTAGTATTCTTAAAACGCATACGAAGTAATTGAGTACAGATTTGAAAGAAGAAAAAGGGATCGGTGAGGTACCGATAGAAAAACAATAACATCGAAAATTAAATATGATAAACAGCGATAAGATTAAAAGCACACACTATAAAACAAACGTAGTTTTTCTTTACAATAATCTATGAGAAAGTTTTTGCGTGGTCGCCTTTTCAAAACGGAATATGATTAGCAAAAGGAGCTTACGACATCTTTGAAAAATGTATTTTGGGTGGTAAATATATTTTGGGTTGTATAAAAAGACTTCAAGAGTATACGAAATCTGAAGCATCATCGAGTGAAAAAATCAGGAATAATGACGCCTTCGGCGGCACTAAATTTCGTGGCGCCTCAGGAAATAATGACAAAGGGAAATAGAGCAAGGTCGATCTTGGCGAGACAGATAGCCGCGAATTACTCTTGCTCACCGCGAGGGACGCGGTTTTTCCTGTCGAAAAATATGGATAATAAACGACCGTTTTTTGGGATAAATAATGTTTTAAGAACCGATATTATGTGTCAATTGGATATCAAAATTGCAGTGCAGATGCCACACAATTGTAGTATACTGACATGCAAAACTAATTTATATGTTCAAAGTATTAGAAATCTCCGAAATCCACGTAGGTATATGTCTGAAAAGAGCGATCAATGTAGATGAAGCAACCCAAGTCTGATTGTTTATTTGGTGCTCGCGGTGCTCTCGGTGCTCTCCAAGAGACCTGGCGTAGTGACATAATAATAATATAATATACAATACAGAATTGTTTTCTATTTTTTTATAAATATTATCATTATCAAAGATACCAGTGACTTCGTTTATTATTTTGTCATTGGAAACAGCGAAACCGGTAAAGAACGATTAATCTTCTAACCAAACATGAACACATTACGGGCAATTATAAACACCATAACATGTGCCTACTCCGTTTAATTACCTCCAAACGTGTGCTCGATTAAGCTGACGTCACACGGGTCGAGTTAACGATGTGAATTGGCTTAGTAAATATTCTAGCAATTTGGCGCGCGGCAATTTTCGTGAATCGACGATAATAATTTCGGGAATCGTGAACCTCGGGTCTGCTATTTCATGAAGCGTAGTAATGAAAAGGACTGTGTTTTAATTAATTGAAACCAATGAAAATAAAACAATAAGAAAGTTGAATACAATTGCACATTTACATAATACGTACTATATAAAAACACAAAGTACCTTTACATTTATCCTCTTCACAAGAGGAGGAAGAAAATAATATAGAAATGCTAGTAGGTGTGACGTAATAACAGGTAAAACTATACAAAACCGTTGGTGGCTGAAACATGTACTCAAATAGTTGCATATAGAACAGATTTATTATAATCAAAGTAATATAGTAACGTTAGTAAACCGACGAAGAAAAACATTTCTTTGACATGCCTTGAAGAAAACTTACATGTAAGCAAAGTTTTTAAACTTGTGCTAAAAACGATGTCTAAGGAACAGGTTCATAGGTATTTCATTTATTCAACTCATTTATATCTTCTTATAGAATATTGGACAAAAATAGGTGAACAAAATTCGTGAATAAGGATTCTATTAAAATGATTTACAGATACTTAATAATGATAAATAACATCATACCGTTTTAGCCAAATGTTTGTACGGGGATGCTGTTTTAATGAACGCACGGTTTAATGATGTTAATGAGACACGAAAGGTTGAGAGAAACCATTCAAAGTGCCTATACTTTGCCCTGTAGACAGTGAGAAGTAACAGTAAATTAGGAATTTAGGGATTACTTGATTACTGCAATTGCAAAAGGCAAGTTGCGTTAAATGACACCGACTTAACATAAGAGAATGGAAATAAATTTTATGCGCAATAATGTTTACTAGTAATTGGTAGCAGTATTGTAGTATGCGAACGACCCAGTATATCGTATATTTATCAGCCTTCTCGTACCCTTATATACTCGTCATACTCATATACGGAGTAATAGAGCCCGTATTACGTTACAATTTCAACCACGCGTTCGGAAACCAGCCAAATTATGCGATGGTAAAAATGTAAAGCATTTTAAAAATAGAATCATATTTAGGTTCATTCAAACAGTTAAATTTAAAAATCGAACGTCTTCTTAACGGTTTTTCATACTTAACTATTTTATTGTACTCGCAGGTCATCACGTATGTTGCTATTTTATACGTACCTGAAAAAAACAAAATAACACGTTATACATTTTGTATTTATGATTATATTGCATTGAATAGAAAATAAATCAAGTATTATTTAACCAACTAGATGCCTAATTTGCTTTTAAAATAGCCCAATAAATTTTAGCTTTTAATCTCTCCTTCGTGTACAGAATTTATGTTAGACAATATTACTTTTGTTAACGCCAGGTACCACCTAGTTGGTAATTTCCGAAACGTTTTAGCGACTGCAGGATCTGTGAAATTATATTTCAAATCAAATTCCAGATGCTGGAATGACTTTCTCGTTCATCTAAGAATGAATAGGAAATAGTACAGGAATTTTAAAGCTAGTATGTGAATTGAATAGGATATCAAATGTTTACGCCTTTATTAAATGTTAACAGATGTTCTTTCTGAGATCGTCATCATCATCAACTTCCCTCACTCATCTGTTGGACACAGGCCTGCCCTAATGAACGCCATCGCGCCTAGCCGGAGGGCCTCTTACATTAGCTTTGCCGAGCCGTGGTCTCGAAGTGGCTCTAGAAGCGGTTTATTCTGACGGTTGTCAGTTGTTTCCCTATATTTTTGCGGGTTAGTATTTACTAATTAGTGTAGTAATAATTCATTTTGTTTATGGAAATAAATCTTCGTTTACACAAAATACAGCTTAGATTATGTTATTTGTCAATTTTATTCTTTATAGAATTACATTGCAGTCAGAATACCTTACATTGCTTGCTTATACGTTTTGGCTATACCATCAAGAATAGTGAGTCATAAGTTTATGAATAAACGGTGGCAAAGTCTAAGTTTAAACTTTATAATCAACTATATTTATAATGCAGTAGCTAACTGGCGCAGGCTGAACGTTTAAATGGCAAATACAACGTATTTCACTTACATTTCCACCACCGACTTCTATTATGCAAATAACAGTTGTACAACTGTATTGTGCAAAGTAAAACTTGCTGCTGTACGTTGCCTGTTCCCGCGAATTAAAAGTATACAGCGCTGTTGTAGTTTGAGATTAAGTTCTTAAGCTTAACTTTGCCATTTAGTTCGGACTTTGCCAATTAAATTCGCATTCATAACTTTTCATATTGTACTCTAAGGATAGCAAGCGAAGTATAGCAAGAGAAAAATATATATTTAATCCTATAATTAATAAACATATTACTATTATTGACTAATGGTAAGTAGCGTAAATTCTGAGGGTAATATTTATTTCAGATGAGTTTTTTTTTATGCAGTGGTCATATAAGGTACGAAGTATTCAACGATTCGTTTCCACAATATTTGAACTAGCTTTACTCGATTTCAACTACATAATGTTTTAATACCAGACCATTAGGATCTAAAATAACTCCATGTCGCAACCAGGCTGAATACATTAAAAAGTTATGATTTTTTTTTAATACTTGATTGTTCGTTATCGTAAAGAACGAGTTGATTTAGGTATATTAACATATTAACAATGTACATAAATCAACTGGCTATGGCCTTAACTATCTCAATATGAGAGGAGACCCGTATTCCAACAGTGGAATTGTAGTAGGTTGAAAAAAAAAACAATGTACGTCATTATTGATCGATGGGTCTTTCGCCATACGTATCAGAGGTCCAAATTTAAATATTCAAACATTGAGTACGACGTTTTAGGAACAGAAAACTATAATTACAGTCCTGGTTTAGTTGCAGGAGAGTGAATTATAAATGCATTTCCGTTTGCATATATGTACAATACAAAGGTAAATACTGCGAACATGTTTGTTGAAACATGTCGAGGATAATTTATTCAGATAACACATTGAGGCAAGTTAAATTTCCGGTTCTGGCTCCGGAAGAGAAGTAAATGTATTAGTGATTTAGCAAACTAGCTCTGACGTATTCATATAATTCTGCTAACTGGTATATATGTATAAAGCGGCCATGAAATTACTTGACCAAGTGAGAAATACATATGTAAACAGTAGTGATTTATCCCGTATGAAACTAATATGGGCTTTATAATTGTTAATTGTATATGGCCTTTATTGAAAATATGTAAATGTTGCTGACAGTAATATACGTGTGAACCGATTCTATCTATAATATTATCATACATATTTATCTATATCAAATATAATCTTGCAATACAATGGTATTTGGGGATCGCAGCATAATAACATTAACTCATTTGATACCAATAAGTTATTGTTATTAGGTATACCTTTTTTGTGGGAGTGTATTATACTGCTCTGTCTACCCCTTCGGGGATTACAGGCGTGATGTTACGTTTCTTTGATACAATGATACAGGTAGAATATTAACTTCAGATTCGGTGATGAACGTTAAGTTTAAATTATATCGTGAACCAATATTAGTGTTACAAAAATATGTACTCATTAAGAACACATAGGTACCTACATAGCAAATTATTACACATGTAACAAAGTATCCTAACAAATTATTTTATTAATACGTATAAGTTAAAAAAAAGGTTAAAGAGAAAAGTGAAGCACAAAAGGTGAATTTAAAATCATTATTGTATTGACGAACAGTTTCGTTTTATAGTTTCAGTGCTCTGTATTCAAAACTGTAATTTCATTACCGACAATTAAATTCTCTTTCATTAGCAGCGAGCTGCCATCGCGGGTAGCAGTCAACCGCAACTGAGATAATACGAGAACAAGCTAACATTAATCATTTATTTCGCTGTCGGATTTGCTTCGTGACTTTGTATAAATTCTATCAATTATTAAGTGCGATTAAAATGAGATTGAAATTGTTTTTAGAAACGCGCTTGAATTTGTTACTAATTCGCTTATAATGTTTGTATACTAAATTTCAAATACTTAACACACACACACGCACATATCGTCACGCCAGGTCCCTTGCGGGGCAGGCAGAGAGCACAGAGTGCCAAATATCTCTATTCTTACACACCTGTCGTGCTTCGTCCACGTTCATCACTCTCTTCATACTCGTACATGCACGCCGGTTTCGGAGACTTCTAAACGTCCCCATCATTAGAAACCTTATTTATTTGGTCTAGATAGGTAAGTCTTGGTCTCCCTCGGTACTTGCGTCCATCGACACTATAAGCTTACTGTACTTAACACTAGATTCTAAGTACAGTTTATCGATATATTTTCATAATTAAAGAGTGTTTAAATGGAGTACATGGAAAAATTATTCTTGAGATCATCTGTATGTATGATGTATTTTTGAATCATCATAATATTCCTATTTGAACTCCTGAATAAATGTACTGAAATTGCATTTATATACACATGTCTGCTTTCGGTTTTTTTTTAACATTGATATGTTAACGTACGATTACTAGCCTTACATTATATGCAGCTGTTTGAGTCGTTAGGTACAGGCCCTCGCTGTGAATAGAGTTACAGTACGCGTATTTTGATAAAAATGCCCCAAGACTGGCAACTTTGTGGAGGGTTCTGGTGTTGGAAACGTCCATAAGCGACAATTATCTCATATTATTAGGTGACCTGTTTTTCTGTGTGAGCGTAAATATTAAAACAATATTCTGTTATGCTAAGCATTCATTCTTATCACAATATTTTTCGATTTGGTCGTCTCAAACTATGCCAAACATGAGTCATCAAGTCAAATATGTCAGCGATAATGACAGTTTAAGTAAATAATATATATGTATGTTTGAGTTCTCAAGGAAATATTCTATTTACTTTTAGGTAATTAGCGCTTTAATGCTAACGTTATAAGGTTGCTAATTCAAGTATATGCAAACCAAGCCATTAAGCTACGTCTGGATTTTAGAGTAATCAGTTAATTCTTCGAACCACGTAGACTCACGACATTCCGGATTAACACTCGGAACTATGTTTATGAAACTGGATTGTACACTGTTTTAACATTACATTTACTTTTCTTACATTTAAGAACAATATGCCATATAGATATTTGTTTTAAATTTTGTTTATTTGTTATATTATTTGCAGTCATATAATATACAGTTAATTCAGTAATGTGTTGAATTTCAATTTTCACATTTATTAAATGATTATGCCAGATCAAGTACGAAACAAAGAGAGGATGAATTACGTAATTTTGATGATGATGATTTTGAGTTAATCGGAGACTGACCGATGTGTGGTCTATTTGAAGTGTAATTATTTTTCTGTTTTCCTTTTCGGCCATTTCCCTTGCCTTTTTTTGATAAACAAAGAAGATGAATAGAGACAATTTCGTTTTTAACGAAGTATAGGTAACAATTACCGTCGAAACTCAGAGAATATTTTATTCGCTGCGGCTTATGGCGTGTGTGTTTTTTATGACGGTCCTTCGGCTTGACGGCCTTCCACAGGCGGCACGTATTACATGCTTGTGACCGATAGATAAATGGATAGACTGTGACCGCTCAAGTAGAAGCCGAGGTTAGATGAATGTAATTCAGGATAACTTTGTTGCAGGAAATCTGTCGGGATAATTTATTTTCCAAGCGAAAATTGATGCGTCAACAATGACGGATATTGTTTCATAGCTTAAAAGTGTTTGTATATGATCAACTTACAAGTGATGAATGTTTGAGAGATAGAAGAAGGATGGATGTTTTAGAGACAGAGATACAGGAAGGAAAAAAGTAGGGGAGACATAAGCGACAACGTCCGACGGTCAGAAAGAGAGAACCGTGCGCGACACCCTGTATATTTCACTTTATCTCACAGCTCACTACTTACGCATGCGTAGCAAAAGAACAGCTTGTTTTTCCAATATTGAATTCACGCTAGCGCTACCTGTGCCTCCGCGAGAAGCATGGGACAGATAGGTAGCCTCATTTGCTTTCTCTTTTTATTCGACGGACAAATTTTAGGCTTGCTCCCCAACTCTAAATACATATAATAACTCGTTCATAGCAAAATAGCGTTAATAGCAAATTCGTTATAGAAAGAATATATTAACACGAAACAATATATTAATAAGCTAAACTGTTTTTTCTTAGTTTTAACAAAAGCTTGAGGTTAAGAGTTTAACCGCGAATAAATACATATGTATGGAACTAAATACAAAGTAAATTATGCGATCCAGAACTCACAAAATTGCGCTCGCTTAGCTTTAGACTTGATCTTTATTTTCCTGGAAGAATGCCTTTTAATTTTTTTTCATGAATGAATGAATAAAATGAACGAATTTACAAATAATCTTGAAATATCATTAGCTTGATGTATATTGTTTATTAATATTACACGAAATTGTATAATATTCAGCAAAGCTAAAGATATATTTCATATTAATATATTAGTTTAAAAAAATATATATCATAAAATGTGTATGGATTAACCACTTAACATCGGTTGGCTGGCGAGACATTTGGTACCTCTGCAACATAAAAAAGTAATGGATTTATCGGTAGTCCGTGTGACTTTATACGTATTTTATGAGGGGTACAGAGAGCCACTCACTTAAATCTTCCATGTCACACGCAAGTGACTGAATTCCGACCACAACGCGTACATATGAGTTTGCATAAAAGACTGTCAATTAATCTTGTCAATCGACTTCCGCTGCTTCGGGCCTAAATTAAACAATTGCTTACATGAAAATATTTTTACATGAATTGAAAATCTATTTGTCAGTTGACATTTTGTTTAAAAATTGTCTTGCGACATTTTCATATAACATACTTACAATAACCGATTTCTTTTTCTGTTATAGAATATGAATTACTTTTTGTACTGGCAATACTATAACTTCAGTTACACTATTGACTGATACACAACAAAGCTACTTGTTTAGTCTTGTAATTTCTCTGTCCTCTTATCGAATTGACGTTTCCTTACATGCCAATTCATTATCATGTTTAGTCCACTTTAAATCAATTGATGGCTCTTGAAATTAATTCCATATAAGTAATTATTATATTAATTATTTCTTAATTATTGATTACTTCGAAAATAATCGATCGTATTAAAAATTAATTGATTGAGACCAGTTTTCAAATCAACATAAAAAAGTTACTTTGTAAAATCTGATGCAAGAGTATAGACTACCGGTTACGTTCATGTTGAATCGAATTGAATAACAAGCTCTAAATGAAGATGTCCCAAAGTTATTGTAAAAAATCAGTATATTTAATACTTAATAAATATTCTTTAGGAATATCTATCCTTTATGCATATACAAGTATATTCTTTATACGACTGTCGATCGGGAGGGTTTGGGTTCAAATCCCGGGTAGGATACTATTGGATTGTTCAAATTTAGAATTTCTCGTAGTGACTCGGAGTTTGCATCTGCGCCCGGTGTATGACAATAGCTTCACCATCTGTTCCATGAGATGTAAACGTGAAAGATGTGGTGGAGCGTGGGAGTGTACTACACTCCTCTGCCTACCCCTTCCGCGATTACAGGCGTGATGTTACGATATATAAGAAT